>VUQR01010129.1:54221-66717 GCA_015108515.1 Hemichromis elongatus | reverse complement strand
ACCGCAGCTTCACACACTGGGCACGCGCAAACACATAAACGTCGGCGAAAAAGACGGAGTAGCATGGCAGCGCAGCGTACGCACGGTGTGAGCACTCAGGTCGCATCAGAGCATCAGGCCGTATAGTGTGAGACCCTGCATCGTGACCTACAAACTTCTAACCCCTGCGAGTCAATCGTACAGTTTGAGCAGGAGCTGAATCGCGCGACTGAAAAAATCGCACAGTGTATGCCCAGCATTACTCGACACGGTCGCTGGCTGCTTCCCAAACAAATACGCATGTGCCGCTTGGCACTTGTGCTGTATGTAACAAGTCACGTGACGTGACGCTGCAGCTGTGATTGGTTCGGCTCTGCACTACTTAATTCGGATTGGCTGTTCTTATGTTTTTTTAAGAGAGGAAGAGAGAGAGAGAGAGATGAGGTCTATCGCAATAGTTTCATTTCTCTATCGAGAAAAAGTTATATCGCGATACATATCGTTATCGTTCTATCGCCCAGCTCTAGGTGGAAATAAAAATGTCAGTATTTTCTGGATGTTTTACATCACATGGTGGGTTGCTAATATGGGTATGGGGACCAAGTAGATTCTATCCACAGAACTCTTGTGTTAGCCTCACATTTTTACAACTGTGAGATATAAATATGGAGGTTTGGAGCTTTTTTAAATTATCTTTTAAAACCAATTACCTCAGGATACATTTGCTGTGATACTGTTTAGTAGAGTTCCAAATAAAAGTTATCTAATGTCAGAGTTTTTTGGGGTTTTTTTTGCAAAATAATAATAATAATCAAGCATACCAACACCTGCTTTAAATGTCTCCTGAAGACTGAGCCAGTCTGCTCTCAGTCTGCAATTGAATGGGGTCAAGTTAGCAATCACATTCAACCTGTTTCTGATAATACAGCAATTAACTGTAATAGGTGATTGAAAATCACATATCTGTGTTGCTGTCTACATGGACAGAAATTAATGTTTAACTGTTACATTTGTGCTCAGTAAGTTTCCTGTTTTATAGGCACCAGAATGCAACCAGCCAGTTGGGTAGAGCCCAACTCATTCACACTGATGGCAACATGTTGGCAATTCGTCTGTATTTATAGGTATTGATTGTGATAGTGATTGCAGTTATTCCAAACAACTGTTTGCAGAAACGTTGCTTCCTATAAGACAACTTGTGCAATCGCCTTACGATCAAAAGTGAGTGTGCAACCCTCTCAAGCTACTGGCAACCATTGAGTACCCACAAGTTGCAATTGGGTCCATAAAGTGAAACATTTTCATATAATCACCAGGCAGCTACCAGTTATTTATTTATTTTTTGTAGACGAAATGAAGCTGATGCTGTTCATTTTTTATTCATCTGACTAAGCTGTTAGCTTCCTCTAAATTAGGAAGCAGCGTTGTCAAGTTTCCAGCGTTGGATGTTTTTTGGTTGAGTAACGTTATGTCAGTGTGGTGGTGCATGAGATTAGCCCTCTCGTTTGTTGCATTCCCATAGTAGTTTGATTTAATTAATAACATATCGATATTTGGCGTCACTGTAACGATACAATATCAACATGCAAAATATCACAGGATTGTACTGTATCTGTATTCTTCCCCCCGCCTCTCTGTTTAGCCTGTTGAGTGAATGTGTGTGATTTAGTCTGTGGACAGTAATAAAATCTTTCAGTCAACAACAAAATCTGTAGTGGCAGCAAAAGCCTGTTGGGATATGTGGTGGGACTGTGTACAAATAGTTGTTGATTAAGTCAGGATAACACAAATCTGTTTGGATCAAGTCCTCAGCTCTGTTACAGCCATCCTGGCACAGAAAATGTGACATTTAAAAAACTGAATGAAATCATTTTACTACCTTTTGCTGAACTGTTTGGAATTTCATTCGTTTTGTGAGTCAAACGTTCCTGCCTCACCTCAGCTTGTCTTATCTTTTTCATTCACTTTTTCATCTTATTAATTTGGGACAGCAGGCTGGTATCAGCGTACCACCAAGGAGAATCATGGTGTGATGTGAACATAGATAGCGGTATCCACAAAGTGCATTGTGGGACCTGGGTATGAGCACATAGGTTGAAGCGGTGCCGCAGCGTCCAGAGGTCCATCTGGGCATTATGCGCATGAAGGCTCCGCCCCATCGTAAGTTCCTTCTCCGTCTGTTGAAGCAGCTCGGAGACACCGCATGGCAGAAATCTGTTCCTCCCCTTTCACCATGGGGGAGAAGTTTAGATGGGGTTGTTCAAGTGTGTGTATGTGTGTGTTGGAATAGCATGCTTCTGTGTTTGACAGTGTGAGCCATTAAGCATGAGTAATTTAAGGATTGCAAGAACTGTCTCCACATATGCCCCGTGCTGTCCCAGCCTCGTGTGTGTCCGAGTGCAAGCACACGCGTCCCATCCGCAATGAAGATCGCAAATTTTGAAAGTTGCTTCTAGCCCTCCATTGTCTTTAAAGAAGCATCTCGTTTCTTGTTCAGACATCCCGTTGTCCTGTGTTCTCTCCCTTCCTTGCTCCAGTCTGTATAATGTACTCAGTGACCTTGGCGAGAATGATCCAGTGGCAGATTGCTACATGGTAGGGGCACAGTCGCTATTATTTTGACTCAGTGCGGGATAGACTGCCAATAATTCTTCTAAACAGGATGGGGGAGGTCAGCTGACTAAAATCAATCTCTGCTACATGTTTCACTATAACTCTTAAAAGCAGCTTCATAGAGAAGATATATTTCTGGTTGTACACCTCTGCTGCTTCTCTTCAGTCTCTTGATGCCCTTGATTTTCTAGCTTTGGAAAGAGCTTGGAGGGGGAGAAAGAATGCATGTGAGTGGGAAAACATATAAATTAAATAGAAGATAAATAAATGAGAGATTTGCTAATGTGCAGAGCTGCAGCTCACTGATTTCCACAAAAATGTCAGCGCAAAAACACAACCTGAAATCTCTCGTTTGATACTTATCCAAGTGTGTATGTGAAGTTTCGCTGTGACGATATGGTTTCCGTACCACAGTCAGTTGGTGAATCGGAGACTCTCTTCACACTCTTCGTGCATCCTGCTCGGTGCACTCTGGAGTAAAACCCTCTGTGACACTAGCCATGTAGAAAATCATTGGGTTTGCTCTCATATATGTGCACCGGGAGAATGTGAAAGTTTGTTTTTGCCTTTTTCTTGGGCCACTTGAATACTGCTGTATTATTTTCCCATCAGACCGGCTTTTGTTAGATTTCCACGCAGGCCTAAACAGGATGTGCCTCCATCTTTGTGGAAGAGGAATAGTGGAGCTGATGCGATAATATCTTTTTCCAACCCCGAATAGTGACAGTTCAAAGAGTATGTATGCAACATAATAACAAGTTGGGTTAGTTGTTTACAGACCACATTACTTACCTCTTAATGGTGTTTTTTTTATTTTTTTTATTCCCCCTCCTCCCCATTTTGTTCCACTCTTTCTCGCCCTACCCACCCTCCCATACAGCAGAGGAGTAGTTGGCAGCGGTATAAAGCATCAGCCTGCTCCGACGACTCGTGCCTGAGTCCCTGCCAACCTGTGTGAAGCTAGGAAGGGGAATAGGGAAGAGGGAGGGGAGGGAAGGGAACGAGAGAGAGGAAAGAGATAGAATGGATTTTTTTGGAAGGAAGTAAACAGAGCAGCCTGGAAATCGACCTTCTATCGCCAGTTTTGGCATCCAGGGATAGAACCTCTCCCGGGTCCCTGTGAGGAGGCAGGAGCGCTTGGACTTCAGTTTTACGGGTGAGAAACACGGGATCACGGATAGAAGCGGAGGTTAACAAAGACTAAATACCCACTAAAACAAGTCAAACTGGGCTTTATTGTCCGCTAAACAACAGACAGATTGTTGTCCCCTTGACTGGTGGTAACCCTGATTCAAGCAGAGTAGTCCGGGTTTGATTTTTCTGGTTCTGGTCCAGCCGCCTTCAACCGACATCCTAAAAGCAACAAAAGGTGACCAACGTATTCCGCTTCCATCCTGCCGCACTGTATAGAAGGCGCAGTGCTTTTCAGATATCCAAGAAAACAAAGACACGCAAAGAAATTATGCCCATATCTCATCCAAGTTGGGGAAAAAAATCCTTTTCATGAATCCTTCCCCCATATTCAGCCTGTTTTCTTCTTTTGTAAGCCCAGTCAGCCACCCTCCCTGCTTGTTTTTTTTTTTTTTGTCGTCCTCTGTTCTTTCTTTTGCTGGCGTACTGAGGGAGCATAGTGAGGGTATTCACTTCTTTCTCAGTGCCTGCGTGTGTTAGATGGGGTAATTCTGGCAGAATGGGGTGTGGGCGCTGGTCTGAGGGGGAGGGCAGGTGGGGGGGTGCTGGACCAAGGCTTAGTGAAAGGAGCCAGCCTGGCACTGTCTGGACCTCTGCCAGATGCTCCCTGGGAGAAACACCCACTGCAGAGGTTGGTGTGCAGGTGATTGTGTGGCTGACTGCGTGGATGCAGGCAGCCGCGCACGTGTTTAGCAAGAAGGGAGTGAGGGATGATGGGAAGGTGGTGCGAGGAAGCGAGTGTGAAGTGAAGATGGAGAGCAGCTGACAGAGATGAGGGGGGGGGGAGATTTGGCTCTGAGTTTCCTTCTTTGGACAGTGCTGTGTCGGCATATTCTTGGCTAACTTTGTTTTTACCTCTCGCTCTCTTTTTTTTGTTTGTTTATTTGTTTGTGTGTTTTCTCTGTGTTCTCTTGGATGAAGTGCTTGGTCTTTTTATTTAGCGCCCAAAGGCATGGTGGTCCGAAAGCCAAAAAGAATCCTTCACTGCCTCTCTGCTACCCTCATCTGTTGCTTCTCACTGGCTATTTACGCCTTTTATTGTTTTGGCAAGCTTGATCTCTCCTCCTCCCACTTCTCCTCCCCCTCTATCGCACACTCTTCTCACTCTCTCAGTTTCGCTCTCTCTTTCTCTCTCAGTCGTTTGGCAGCTACGGTACTTTTTATCGCCGTGGCCAGAAACAAAGGACAAGAGGGTGAGAGTGAGCGGAGGATAGAAACAATGCAAATTCACAGGGAAAAAAGGAAGATATGTAATGTCCTCACACCTCCTCAAGTCACCTCCATCAGATGAGAATATTTTGCCTGCGCAGGCACTCATATACTTTAAATGGAGCTAACTGTGCACCGTGAACATGACCTAGGACTGCCAAACAACCTGCTGCTGAAAGACATCACTGTCGCACAACAGGAGGGCAAGAGAGACCGCCTTAGGGCCCCCAGGCCCCCGTGACATTATACTTCTTTATGCTCGTGCAGTGTGCTACTCCACAGTATAAAACAAACAGTTTTTGTCAAGTATCAAAAGTGCCTTAGTATGCCAAGAAGGAATTATCAGCTCAAGTGTACTCTTTTATTGTGTAGTCTTCCAAACACTTAATCTTAAGGGCCCCAGCATTCAGAAAATGTTACCTTTTAGTTCTCTACTGTCTGGGTTCGGAGCGATCTCCGGAAGCCTAAACTGAAGGTAGCTGCTGTTCTTCGGCCTTTTATCACACAGGGAGATCATCCCATCTAGGAAATGAACTATTATGTCCGTATCAGATTAGAGATTGTTTTTATTCAGGTCAGTGTTGCACATAACATTTCTGAGCAGCCAGAGAGTAATCGCACATCGAACTCAGCGCAAGCGTCCATTATTGGGATGTGCCTAAGCTCTTAGTGTACCCCGTGGCCTGTTTATCTGTAGACTAATATTAGTGGTTGCAGTACAAACCAGCCTTGCTTAGTGGAGATTTGCACGCTAAGTCACCTCAGTCTTCTTAAACCCTAATCCCCCTCACACATCTGCGAGCTACACACTCACACACACTTCCTTTTTAGCACTCTAATTCCACTCAGCACAGTTGGCAGTAGAGTGCTACCTCTCAGCACTCCAGTTTGTTTTACTTATTGGGTATTTTTAACATGATGAAGATTAGGGTGGCATTGAGTCTACTTGCAGTGCTCTTCCCCACATGTGAGGTTATACGGGCTCACGCCCTTGAAGTGTAGTCATCTATTTTGCTTTGTGGACGCCCAGTGGTGCCGAGCTGAACACTAAATGCGCTCTCATTCCACATAAAGTGAAGTAAGAGGGAGAGAGAGATCAGAGAAAACTGCTGCTTTGTGTTTAATTGTGTGTATTGAGGAGAGGACAGCAGGGATAGAATGGCAGTCAAAGCTGTGTAATCCCTTAAATGTCTTTCCTGCACAGAAGCCTCTGGCTTTGATTTGCTGGCCCGGGGCAGCCTGTAACGAAGCAAAGACTTGTGAGGCCAAATCGAGGCGCCTAATAGGCCTCTTTGCTCTCATATTGTAATTTGTACTGTTGCAACACTGTGTTACGGTCTGAAGCCATATTTGCACCCTGTTTCTCTTCACAGACAAGCATGTAGTCAATGGGAATCCAACTATGGAGCCTTTCCCAGAAGGGATGGAGACCATCATGTTTGGTGAGACTGCACAATCACACGTTTCAACAATCAGAAATAAACCAATATGGCATCCTCTTTTACCAGTTTGTGGTTAGTAACACATTTTGGCGAGAAGCTGGTTTTACAGTAGCGCTGAAGCAGGAGGGATTCATGCATTTGTTTGCTGTGTTCGCGTCCAGGAATGGGCTGTTTCTGGGGAGCCGAGAGACTTTTCTGGCGACTTCCTGGAGTCTTCTCCACACAAGTGGGCTACGCCAGTGGCTTCACACCCAACCCCACTTATGAAGAGGTCTGCTCAGGTACTGAACTTTGCACATTTGTGTAATTATACCTCCTTTACTTTGATTTCTAATAACCGATCACGCTACCTTACCCTGAGGAAGTGAAGTGGCTCAGCAGGACATTTTACTGTTATATCTATGTTCAAAATAAAACAGATAAACGGCTGGAAAGGTTGCTTTAAGTAAAGCTATCTCTTCCTCTTGCTCCTTCCCTTCATCTGCAGTCAACTACTCAGAATGCACTGCTCCAGATGGGGTGCACCCACCCGTCCCCACCCCCCCATGACCTACTTGTAAGGATTGGGCTCTGTACTGTGCTGTACTGCGGCGTTTTTGCCAACAGAGGTTACTGCATATGAAGCGCCATAGATTGGGCTTCTTTCCCTGAGAGTATGATTTGGCGAACGTGCTGGAGATGAAGGCATAAATCCTGAGTATTTGCAGTCGGAGGCTTTGAAAATGTTTGGCTACCTGTCTGAATCCCTCTAAATTAGTCTCTTAGTTGTCATCATGATGACGGTCGAAAAGATTTATGTAGGCAGTTGATGTATATATTGAAGAGAATATGTTAGATTTTACTCTCTTTTTTCCTCCCTTGTGTTTTAGGAGATATGAGCATTAGTTTGAGGGTACTCCATCACTCCAGACTGGCATAATGTCTAGGTAAAGGCACGGCATGGGGATGTGGAAAGGAAGGGAAAGATGCTCTGGGCTTAGTTGGCAGATTTTCTAAGCAGAGCTCTTCATAAGATTTATATGTTTCTATCTGTTCTCCTCCCAGTCCTGCTTTCTGTCAGTTTCCCAGCAACTGGTTTTGGTCAGCTATGGAGGAAGATGGAGATGGAGACAGATGACAGAAAAAGAGAGACTGAGTGACGAAGCAAGTAAAATAAACTTTTGAGAAAAAAAAAAAGTGTGAGAAAGAATGGTTACCTGTCCATCGGCTGAGAGAGTGCAGGCGTCGCTCCAGTGGCCATGACGGAGCAGAACACTGCGACGGCATGAGACCGAGGAGCTGTCAACACAGCCAAGGCAGGACAGACAGACAGACAGAAAGAAGGGGTTGATGGAACTGTCAGAAGAGCCAGGGAGGGATAGAAGGACAGGCAGGATGCGCTGACAGACAGAAATAGGAGAGGTTGAGGTGCAGTCAGATTCGACAGACACAGACAGACAGCTGGGAGTGATGAGAAAATGATGTTATTATCAATGAGCATATTTGATCTAATTTGTAAAACAGTCCATTGCACGAGGTGTTTGCGATACAGAATCAAAGGCTGATGCTGATACCTTTCAGTTTTATCGTGCTGCATGAAGATGAATACAATCCTCCAACCATAACAGTCAGATTGGCTGCTGATCATAGCAATGTATTGAAAAAAAAATTACTCATTAGTATGTTATATGTGCCAAACCTTTGTCAACTAACCAGCAGTAAAATTATTGAAAAATAAAGGTTGGTGATTGTTGTTAGAACAAAAAAAAACATTAATTCCAGACTCCAGTGTTTTGCTTATACACTCACAGATGTGTTTGCAGCGATACAGCACCAGCACACTACTTCCATGTTTTCCACTTTAGTTCACTTTATATCTTACAGATAGAGTTAATGGAGGCCATGTGTAGACCTCCAAGGTATTGGCCGTAAATTCTGTTTCAGTGCAGGATCTGGACTATTAATATCACAGCCACTGTAATAAATAGGAGGGGGAGAAAGGCTTTGGCTGTTTATACAGTCTTTCGTACACTTTTGATTTGGGTTGGAAGGTCAGTTGTGTTTGGTGATTGAATATAGGACTTTTCTATAAGGAACCACTGTGATTATGTTGTGTCATTCACTGTGACTTGGAGCAGTGAGCAGAAAGTTTGCAGTAAAAATGGCTTCGCTATAGGGCCATTATTGCAATTGAGAGTGTGTGTTTTATTGCTTCATGCTGTTTTGGCTCTGGATGATTGCTACTGGCATAAGAAACTTGTAAGAGAAATGTCAGAAGGCAGATGGTATTTCAGTAAACCCAATGTGAAGCTATATTTTTCAAGCATGCATTCTTCAGCACAGGCGTAGCTTCTGAATGCATTCATATAGCCACTGTGGGTGAAATAATAATTATTATACTCAAGACTCTTGTTTGCTCACTGAAGGTAATTCCAAGTATTTCCAAAGCTTTTTCACTCATTGCTGTTTTTAACAGCAGATAACAATTAAACCAAAAAAGGCCAATGGGATGCCATGTTGGGCTTTGAGGTATTTTTCATCCAGAGGGCTGTTCACCTTGCTGAAGGGTCCTTCAGCCAAAAATTGAATCTCTAGCAGCTTTAGTGTTGCTGGACTTTTCCACTTTCACCCCTTTCATGTGCGACAACCCTGAAGAGTCATACCACAGTCATATTTTTTCAGGTCTTAACAGCTATTTTTGCTCCAGCTGAATTTCTACCATTTTTGTTGGCTTGCTCACAGCATGACTGCCAGTCTGCAGCCACACTCACTTTTCTGTGTTTGCAGAATGTTTGCATTCCCACAGAGTTCGAGGTTTTTATACAGGCAATACAAATGCTAAGTCCAGTATCATGCATATTCTTGAGCCACTCCTCATTTCTTTATATTGAGCTTAACTGTGTACAGCCCATGAATGACATCTGAAAGTCATGTCATTAAAAATAATCCAGCAAAGACCTGAGAGATGTATCTGGCCCATCAGCTGATCCACCAGCTGTTTACTAAAGTCATTAGAAATGGTGTCAGTAGAAGGATAGCTGTTAAGAACTCAATTCAATTCAATTTTATTTATACAGCACCAAATCACAACAACGGTCACCTCAAGGCGCTTTATATTGTAAGGTAGACCCTACAATAATACATACAGAGAAAAACCCAGCAATCGTAAGACCCCCTATGAGCAAGCACTTTGGCGACAGTGGGAAGGAAAAACTCCCTTTTAACAGGAAGAAAACTCCAGCAGAACCAGGCTGAAGGAGGGGAAGCCTGCTGCAATAGAGAGTATTTAAAGTATTTTATTAGAGTTTTTAAAGGTCTCACAAGACGATGATTCCAAATTTTCAGTTTTTGGTTTAAATTGTCATGTAATTGAGATACAACAGTTAGTGTCTACAGCCATCTTTCAAACACAGTGCAAGATCTATCATGGTGGTGTTGGGGATCCTATCATAATTGATGGACTTATGAATGCTAAAAACTGCCATCAGATTTTTATCCATCATCATCCATCAGCAGTGCATTTAAATCATACCTGGATAGAAAAAAAACACAGAAAGCTTGCCTAAGAGAGTTCAGAATGTGTTGAAGAATAAAGGTGGTCATATCAAATACTGTTTTTCAATCTCTTATATATTATATTTCTATGAATGTTTGCACATTTCATTAAACAGCTCCATCTGTTTCCAATTTTCCTTTCAAAATATAAAGACTTGAAGAGTTTTGCACCATGCTGCACAATATGCTTATATATTACAATCTTATTCTAAAAATATGCTAAAAGTTTCTAGCAACACCTATTTTTTCAGATATCCGTTAATACGCAGTCCTTGACTTTGGTAAAAACAGTTTAAACAAGCGAACCCCTGTATTTGCATTTGGCACACCGTTTTCCTCTGAGCATCATTTAGAAAAGAGAACGTTGATTTCAAACCAGATGCATGAATTTGGCAGCCATTCATCTATTATCTGCAATGCACCTGATAAATCTTTCTGTGTGGGCATCTTTTGTGTGTGCTATACACTGTACTTATGGTTTCTTCTGAAGCGGTTCCAAGTTGACACCTCTGTCTTTATGTTTAGAAAAAGAATGTGTCTGCAAAGGGATGTTTGGCATTTGCGATTACCTTTTCTGCTCTAAATGTGTTTCCCGTTGCGGATGCACCTACACACGAGACCTAAAGCAGCTCCTACTTTGTGAATGCCTGCAGGCAGCTTGTTGAAGCTTTGGGGTCCTGGCAGCTGCAGACAGGAGTGAGTGCTTTTGGCAACCTACACCATAAACCCCAACATTGACTGTGCCTTCTCTCTTGCTCTCTCTTTCTGCCACTTTCTGTCTCTCCCCTATTTCTGCCACTTTCTGTCTCTCCCCTATTGTGCCATGAGCAATGGCTGACTGTCTTCTACCTGTGGCACCTGAACTCACTGCACAAGCATTCTACTCATGAGCTCTCCTTTGCTTTAAATTTAAGCAGCTTTTACAGTATGTCCAGTGTTTGTGGTGTAATGTAGGAGAACAGAGTAAAATAAGGACGACGTGGCAATCAATGAGCCAAGTGGACATCATAAGAGGGGATGTTGTGTCACTTTACTTAGATTAATGCAGATTTGTGCTTCTCCACTAGGTCTGACAGGTCACACTGAGGTGGTGAGAGTGGTGTTCTCCCCCCAAGACATCAGCCTTGAAGAACTGCTTAAACACTTTTGGGAGAACCACGATCCAACACAAGGTAGCAGCGCACACATACACTCACAGACAAACCCCAAAGTTGCCCTTAAATAAGTCCTCTCCCAAGGGGCACAGGGTGTATTAGAGCAGAAGGATGATGCCCAGACGTGTGCCTGTGTGTGTGTTGTGGTGGGGGGAGGTCTCATGGGTGTAAGTCAACGCCAGACAGTGTTAATGTGTCTGAGATCCAGCCATCCATGGAGAGACCCACCAGTGTGGTGCACGTTCAAGCTCCCAAAACCCCACTGAGCATGTGCGCCTTTCTTATTTTATTGTATGTATATTAGCCTTCTGTCATTTACTTCACATACTGGATTCTGAGTGATGCAATGATGATCCTAAATTCGGTCTTTTCTAGGTTGACTAATGTCTTTGGATTTTTATGTTATTGTGCTCACTTGTGCTTCATCCGTGGGTTTAGTCCCTTAACGACATATCTGAAGTTGTCAGTGACAGTAGGTTGGTGACTGTTCCGAAACTTTGGAGCGACGTCCTAACAGCTCGCTTAATTAATTCAGATGCTTCGCTTGTGATCCCTATTCCATCAGTACGTACTTTATACAGGGTGACGCACTCGCACAGCATTGACAAGGACCACATCCCCCAAAAGCCATATCTCTTCTTTTCTTCAAGTCTCTTGCTCTCTTGTTTTCTGTGCTCACTGGAGGAGGTGATGTAAGAACGTTAATGCACCGGGAGGATACGTGGTGGGTGCGTGCATCTATGTGTGTGTGTGTGAGAGACAGAAAGGACAGCCAAAGAGGTACTGTGCTCACTTATATTGAGTGTAGGGAGGGGCATGACAACTTGGGAAGAGATGGATCAAAGATTCATAGGCCCGACCTTCATGCTTGTGCACACGCACACACCACTCACAGTAACGTTGCCCGTAACGGTTTTGTCATCCCTTTTGCATCTGTCATGAATGCTCTCTCATGATCGCTCCTGGTGTGACCTACATACACCGGAATGTCAGCCATGTTTGTGCGTCTACCGCAAATACCCAGATAAATACAACCATAAGCTTTTCACTTCCGCTGTTCTACATGAGGCGGGATTTTGGAAGGATCCAGGGGAAGAAGAAGCTACTGAGCATTGAAGATCATCCTAGAACCCCATCCTCCTAATCAGAAGGGATTCTGCAACTGTTGACCACAGCTGAGAGCGGAGACGCGTCATATTAGGGGCAAAGAGTCGAGCTGACACACCACGGGGAAAAAGCAGTGAGGCCAAAAGACTAGCCATGCATTTCCCTTGACTCACTGCCTTGTCTCATCTCATGTTTTATTAATAGCGTGCAGCTTATTGTCTATGCACTATGTATTTTTTTTTTTTTTTTTTTTTTACGGGTGAGGAC
>VUQR01010129.1:14318-31104 GCA_015108515.1 Hemichromis elongatus | reverse complement strand
GTTTGCAGTCCATGCTATGTTATGGAGAATACATACAGCATGTGTAAAACATTTTTGAGAGATTTTTTTTTGCATAAAAAAGAATTTTAAAAAAATGATTGAATTTTGCATTGCAGTTCTCTTTTTGACTGCAGTAACTAACAGCTTCCAGAGGGTGGCGAGATTTCACAAAAGAAATCCATACATTATGTATAATATACATATAATGTGGGAAAATATTGCAAAAGAAGGGTGTATAAATATTGGCTTGCACTTTGTCTTGGTAAACTGGGAGATGAGACGGTTTTCTAACCTGATCCGTGTAATCCGTCTCACCTCCAACACTGCCACATAACTGTGACAGAGCTCAGTTACTTATACTTCTTAGCAGGCAAAGACACCAGTAACAGCTTGATTTTAACTCTGTGTTTTTCTCTAGTTTTTAACTTTTCTAACCACTGCATTTTATTTTCTTATTGCTTATTGTCTTTCTTATTATTACACTGAAAATAAAAACGATTCTCCTCCAACCTTACGTTTAGCACGGAGGTGTTTGTGTATATATGTGTCAGCGTGTGCTAATTTATGTCTGCCCACAAAGCGCTTTATATCTATACACACACACATACACACATATATATATATAAAACAAAGAAAACCACTGCGTAAAGTATTTTGTCCCCTTTTCTGCCCCATTTGAGAAGGGACGTACCACAATGGGTGACTCACTGTCATAAACAGATGCACATTCAAAGGCCATTCATTCTGAATCACAGAATGACACACTTGAATACCCGTGTATTCAATATGATACAAGGTTTGCTTAAATTTTCACTCTACGCCACATAGCCCATATTTAGGAATGAAAGGCTCATTATTTGACATACTTAAAAGAATCAATTTCCGATTCTGCCTTCTGTGCAGAATTTTTTTTTTGTCTGTTTTTTTTTATAATTAAACACATCAACCTGAAAGTCTATTTAAAAATGAAAATCACACACATGGTTACACTCCAAAATACAGAGATGATATCTAGAAAAAGCTTTCTGGTCGACCGCAGTAGTGTGATTCACCCCGCTCTTGTTCTTCCCCCTCCCTCTCTCTGCTATCTCTCTCTGTCTGTGTGTATGTGTCACATCCTGACACCTGTGTGTAGGTGTGGACCAGGGCACAGGTGCAGGTGCAACCTCTGTGGGCCTATTTTAGTATTGGGACAGATATTTTTGCATGTGTCTGCATGCAGCAGCCCTGTATGTGTGTGTGCGTGTGTGTGTGTGTCGAGGCATGTGAAGCTGTGGCTTGCTTGATCGAACCGCGCTGAGTGGTGTGTGGTTGGGCCAGCTTGCTGTTTTCCAGTGCCTGCTTATATTTTTGCATTCTGCTTTGCTTCTCAAGTGTGTGAGAGAGGAGATAACCTTTTAAAGAAGCGATCTTCATTTCCCCCCAGCGTTTGATGAAGAGGGTGGCATTAAAGCCTTAATCGTGCTGTGACATCAGGTTTTCCGACATCTGTGATGATTTCTGACTGAAACAAAAGATGCCTCAGTGAGCCACGGCATGATTCTCCCACAAAGCAGAGACGCCGTTATCACTAACTCAGGTTATGAGTTGATAATACGTAGGGAGAGATTTTTCTGTGGAAAATTACCGGCTTTAACGCAGACATGTAAAAATGAGTGCCATTTAGAGTGTAGCTGCGTGAGGAAGTGTGTTTTCTCCGTATTCCTTTGTAATAGATTAAAATGGGGCATGGAAATGCTTGGTACTCTCATGTACGCATCCATACACAAACACAGTGAGGCAGAACAGGACAGAAACCAGGCTGTGTGCGCCCTTCAGACAGAGCCTATTGTCTGCAGATGGGCCTTTAATGGCCCCACAGCTGGCCACAAAGGGCTTACCGCTCCAGCGTGCTGCTTTGCCTCTCGCTGGCCTATACTCCAAGAGAAGGGGCAGCTCACATCCATACCAGCATTTAAAATATTCTTTTCTCCTCTTACATGCATTATTTTTTATGTATTACCCATCCGTTTTTAAACAACTGTGCTCATGAAAATTGTTGCCAGGTGATTTGAAGAAAGGGTTTGCAAAAGACCTGTGGCACTGTGGAACAGTGGGCTGTAGCTGGTGCCGGTTGTTTATGAGAGGTACTCTGCACTCTTACCCACACGTGTACACACAGCCTTCACAAACACACGTCCCAACCGCTACCTCGAACTCCGTCCTGTACTGCCGCCTAATGCAAAAGGCAGCGCCCACGCAAAAGAAGCAAACACACCAAAAAGACACCTTGCAGAGACGTGCACCCACACAAATTCTTGCACTCTGATATGCTCTCTAAGGTGTCCTCCTTTCATAGCTTTTCATGTATCTTCCCTTTAAGAGCTTCAATAGAGCTAACTTTATTTATATACCATACCCTATATGCATACGCCATTTGGAGAGAGCATTGTTTTATACCATTTCCTCTTTTAGATGCCATGTGGTGACATAATCTATTGTTTTAGACACAAACACAGCTTTGCTTAGGGAGCTATATATAAAGAACAATAGCACAGAGCGGTGTATACTGGTGCTGTCCTACCAGCTGGAGTATTGTTGTGCCTTCTTGTCCCGCTCCTCACATAATTACGAGAATTTGGAGCACGGCAACCATTTGGTTGCGTGGGGGTGCGTATCGTCTTCTGCACGTGCAATAGCGAAGGGATGGGAGCTCTTTGCTTTTCCATAGGGCCTGTACATTATGATATGAGAAGTTGTGTGCGGGTTTTGCAGATGCCAGATGTGTTTGCATCCCCTCTGTTGCTCTCTCTTCCCCTCCCTCTGGTTCCTGCATGGGCGCAGGGTCTCAATCAGAGCATCAGGGCTCCAGGAACCAAAGCACAGCAGTGTCTCTGTGCTGCCCAGAGAAGTGCAGCCTTGTCTGGGTCGATGCATCTGTGGCCTGGGGGCGAGCTGGGGGAAGAGGGCAAACCCTGGTGCCCCTGCATGCTGGTTTCACTAGAGGTCTGCTCTGTTAGTGCAGCCTGACCCTTTAACTCTGAGGGAGAAACACAAGCGTATTACCAAATACAGCAAATCAGCACTTAGCCCGAGAAGCAACAGCATGCCAGTCAGTGACAGAGCAGTGATGTCGTGTTTAAAAAATGTACTCTCAAACAGGTTACCTTGGTGCACACAGGCTCACACATGTTCACATACAGATGTGTTTTCCCAAAAAAAAGACAGAATGTTATAACTTTGTTCTTCTTTGCCACTGGGAATAGCACTGGGGAGGGGGCAGCACGTGCTGCAGGGCCCTGTTGGCTGCTAACTGGCCCACAGGCTTTCTGGCTGACAGCCCACTCCGTGACACGCTGCACCTGGGAGCCTGTGTGTTGTCAGCCATGCTAGCTAGCTCAAGCTACCACCACATGACACACAGGAAACACAGAAATAACTGCTGAGTGTCTTCAGCACAGTTATCACGTACTGGGAGTGTGCGGCTGACAGAAAATGGTTGAGAGGAGCTCTTAAAAGAAAGCAGAAAGATGTAGGAGTAATGGCTGGAACTGGACTGAGTAATAGCAGTATGGAGCAAGAAGAGAGAAAAGTGAAAAGAAAATTGAAACACCAAGATGCTTAGGCTCTTGCACCTGTGCCTCTTTATGTTAGAAGAAGATTCCACTGGCCTTGATTCAAACACTGCTGAGCATTTCTCTGACACATGCAATGCATCCTGTTTATCATGTCATTTTTATAATCAAGCCACTACAGAGATGATTGTGTAACAATCAAAAGATTGACATTTTGCAGCTGGGGCGCCCATATAACAGATACATTTCCAAACCATCTCTCTTTTATGTAGTCTGTGTGTGTGTGTGTGTGTTTATAGCTTTATCTGCTCTGTCCATCAACTGCTTGAGTCATTGCAACTTCACATCGCACAGGTGCGCAAGTTAAGTAAACTCTTGCTTAAATTGCTAGCAAGCTCTCAATTAGACCTCAGTGCAGGAAACTATTGAGTAACGTTTGGGCTTTCAGGTGGCAATGTGCTGATGTGTAACCATTCTAAGGAAAGAGGGCAGAAACAGGACACACACACACAGTCTTTGCATTGCAACATGCGCAAACTGTTTTCCGTGTGCTTGCCACAGCCAACTAATTTCTGTCAACGGTGCAGATTGAATCTTGGGTTCAGTTTCCTGATGAGACTCATCATAAAGATAGTGGCATGATGATGTTGCCTATTTGCAACTAAATATATGTTTCTGTCTAGGAAGTGGAGACAACAAAGGAAGATTAGAAATAAATGTGTAGGAAATGAGTAGATGGAGGGAGAGAAAAAGAAAAGGGAGGAGAGATGGTGCTCGCTGCACCAGGAGGAAGCTGGGTCTGATGCCACTCCATGCAGCTGCTCCCAAACACCCACACTCTTCCTGTTGGAGTGTGTGTTTATGTGTGTGTGTCTATGTTTAGGGTTTTTGTGTGTGTGTATGTGTGTTTAGAAATTTACTTCCAACAGGTTCCAACACAGAATTATGTCATTCTGTGAAACATTTCAGTTGATGCACGCAAAAAGAAAATTATAACCTCCATGGTGTATGAAAGAGAAAGGGTTCAGCAGTGAGGCACCAAGACTCTTGGTATCCTACTGAAGACGTAGGTTTCTCCTGTGTGGCTGAGGCCCTCTGTGTCTTTTCAAAGAAATACTGGCCTCAAAAAACATCCGCTGGTGGAAACACTGGCCTGTCAGTCAGTGAATGGAAAGGTTTGAGGTGAGAATGTGGCCACATTGAGGTGTCAGGGTGTGCAATTGTGTATGTGTGAATATATGAGTTTGGCGGTCTCTCTAAGTTTCCAATACAATAAAATGCAAAGGGTTTTTGTTAGCCACATTGCTCTTGTGCTTTTCACTGCATGGTTGTCTCTGATCACACTGACCTCTGACATATACATAGTAACATGTACCTTGTGCATCATTTCCTATTTATAGACCTCTGGGGAAGAAAAAAAAAATATCAATACCTCATAATGTTCAGCATATACATGATAAGTAACTATGACATATTAGACTATTAATAGCTTTGCCTTTTCCTCATGTAATTGAATATTAATAATAGCAAAGCTGCTTCATGTCTGATAGTTTTTCGAATATAAAAGGCCTACAGCAAACTCTGTCTAAAAACAGAGACTTTATATGAAATCAAAGACATCAGTTTAGCTTACAGGTTGAGCAGGCACTCGATTGCCTTGCGGCTGAAGCGCATCAGCCGAGGGTTGAGTCTGACCTGTCCCCCTTTCCTGTCTACATTTTATTGTTCAACTGTCAAATAAAGGCAAAAAGTTTAAATGTGTGCAACTTAATGCACATTTATCATCAGGGCTGTAACTTTAGATGCAGCCATAGTGTCCCACAGTGTCAGCTGATCAAAGGTTGTCCTGTAATGTGATATTAAATTGGACCAGGTCAGTGGGATGATTAAAGTAAGGTCGTTGTGTCCTTGGGCATGACACCTCACCCATTTGCCTACTGGTGGTGGTCAGAGGGCCCGGTGGCGCCAGTGTCCAGCAGCCTCGCCTGTGTCAGTGCCTCAAGGCAGCTGTGGCTACAATGTAGCTTGCCATCACCAGTGAGTGAATGTGTGTGTGAATGGGTGGATGACTGAAATGTAAAGCGCTTTGGGGTCCTTAGGGACTAGTAAAGCGCTATATAAATACAGGCCATTTACCATTAAAGACTTGTACTAGAGTTTTTGTTGTTTTTTTATATTGCTACTTTTTGGGGCACCGGTGTAGTAAATCTCCTTCATTGTACATGATGATATGAGTACTGTGTAAAACTCTACAGTAGTGCAAGATGGTTCTTATTGAGAGCAATCCGATTTGAATCAATTAAAAGCATAATATGTCTGCCACATTTATTTACTTAAAGTATATATGTTTTTATTGTCGATCCCTGAGACTGACTGTAACCATGCTCCAAAAACGTTGTGTTGAAGCCTCAGATACGAGAAGTGGTCTAAGCCTAGTCCAAGGCTAAAAAATGTTTTCAGGGGCAACCTTTTAGTCCTAGACACAAAAAAAAATGTCATTTAATTTGGACTAGTTTTAACCAATGTCTGCAAAATTGTCTGTAAGTAAATAAAAACGAATGCACGAGGGCAAAACCTGTGAGGAAATGTACTGACACTCACTGTTAATGAATAAAAACATATCTGCAGAGATGAGATCCAATCAGAGCTACTTAATTGCGTTGAAATGGGACGAATTTGGAAGTGTGCAGTAAGGTTAGATGCGCACATTTGAGCTGCCCCAGGGAAAGGGAAGAGCTTTGTTTAATTTGGGAAAGAAACAAAAGAAAAGTATTATGCTTTGTAAACTGTGTGAACTGTTACACTTTATATTTTACTCAGATGATTCAACTTTAGATCTAGATTTAGTCTACTATGTAGTCGACTAAAGTAGAGTAAAAAGAATGTAGATGCCTAAATTATGGATAAATATAACTGATGTTTTATTAAATAAAAAGCTGCAACTAAACCTGCTTCTTCAGACTTTACCGTACATTTTATACACCTAAAGCACTTTGTCTGCTTAGCTCACCTCCGCGGCCAACAGATGTGCATGTGTTTGGACTGTAGGAGGAAGCCCTAACTGGCACAGGAAGAAAGTGCAAGCTCCACGCAGAAAGGCCCCAGCTGGGGTTCAATTCAGAAACCTTTTTGCTGTGAGGTGATAGCTCTAACCCCTGTACCACTAGGCCACCATATATGGTAGCCTAGAAGACACTTTGGTTTTAGGAAATTATGACTGGTGGGACTATATATGCTTTTTTGCTTAGGAAGTAATCTTCTTCACTGTTTTATTAAACACTGTGTATTGGCTGCACTCCCAAGATTTAGCCAGTTTTATATCACATAACTAATTCTGTCATTTTAAGAGAATTGCAGTACGTTTCACCAGTTCAAATGGAGGCCATTAAATACGAATTAGGCCAGCACTGCATACTGATTTTCCGGGTATTTTATAAAATCTCCCATAGAGCTCAAACCTTTCGATGACAAATTTATTTTCCTCCCCCTAATCAACTCATTCTTTATCTTATCTGTATTTTCTGATCTGTCTTTCTCTTGTTCACTGGCTTCTCAATCTGTCACACGCTTTCCCCCCTTCTTCTGTTGGGGCTGTGTGAGATGAGTGCAAGACAGAGGAGAGTGTGAGCTGTGGTGAGCCACAGACCAAAATAACTGGTACTTTTTTCTTTCTTTTTTTTTTGTTATAAAAACACATGTGCATCCACCCACACGTAAAGTCACACATGCGTGCGCTGTCCCACGCATACGCAGTCACACAGAGGTCCCTTTTACTTTAAGATCCCTGGAGAGGGGTGTCACTGGATGTATATTTGGCTCTGTCGGTAGCGATGCGAGTGTTGGAAATGAACCCCCGTGAGGAGACGCTGTTTGGGAGAGAAGTGCAAAGTCTTGTCCGGTGCCTTGTCTTAATATTAGAACGTAGCATAATAAAGCAATTATTTCATTCTTTCAGTTTCCTTCTTTGTGCAAAATACTGCTAACTCGCTCCGGCTCGCTTTCTTTCTCGGTCTCCGTTGCCTTCTCTTGTGACAGATCCTGCAGCCTCCCTGTCAAGCTGGCATAGTGGCATCATTCTAAAACTGGTATTAGGCATTTCCTGCTGCGTCCGTTGGCGGGTGTAAGGGTGTGTGTGTGTGTGTGTGTGTGTGTGACAGTGTGCGTGTGTGTGCGTGTGTGTGTGTCGGGGCGGAACGCACCTGGTCCGCGCAGCTGTGGGGATCCTAGCAGGGGGGAGAGAGAGAAAGAGAGATATAGAGGAAGGAGAGAAAGAGAGATGGATGGGAGGAGACGAAAAGGGGGCCCTGTGTGCTGTATTGGGGACCCAACAAGTTCAAATAGAAAGAAAGAAAGATGCGGGTAGAAAAAGAGGACTTTTTCGGTCTGTTGCCGTGGCTTAACGTGCAGGTCTTACGCCGTATTCATTCCAAGAGCTTCAAACTTTGTGAAACTGCCCTCTTAGATTGAGATTTTCAGGCTGTTGAAGAGAGATTTGTGTGACAAAGTTTCTCCGTCAGCCAGATGCAACTGCGACGGAAATTAGTACGTTCTGCTTCTTCTCTCCCGGAAAGGTTTGACAATCATCCCAAACGCCCCACTTTTTCTAATAAATTGTTCCTGTGTGTATTTGAGAGTCATTTAAGTGAGATCCGTCCAAATGGCATTATTCATATCTCCACAAGCAAAGGAAAGGAAAAAGCAAATGTTAAATACTAGGCAGTGCATCATCTAGTTGGTTAACATGTAAAACTTAATGATATTAGGAGGTAAATGCAGCTCCTCTTTCGTTTGCCTGCTCCCAAATGCCTTACTGTAAATTCTGTCAGTCTGCGCTCAAATGCAGTTCCTCTGGTCCTCTGTAGAGGGGGCAAGGAATCTGAGGGAAAAAAAACCTATGGAAGAACAGCGATAATAGTAAAGATTCTACCATGCAGATTTAGAGTGTTCGCAAATAGGTCAATCACAGGAGGAAACCACGTAGGAACCCACACTGTGAGCAAACAAACAGATGTGTTTATGAGGCTTTTTCATTTAAAGAGAACAGAACTTCTTCAGGATGTAACCAAAGCACAGATGTGCACAGTCTGTTTTACAGCTGGATGACCAAGGACGGGTCAACACTGGAAAGGTCAAGTGACCAGATCAGAGGTCACGCTACAGAGAACCGCAGCTCAGGAAAGATGAGCACATAGGAATCTAGTGCACAATACACACTCACACCCTCTCGCACACATTCACTCAAGTCATCATTAAAACTGTTGCAACTCTTGACCCTTTGCTCCACATGGGTCTCAGTCTGCAGTCTGAGGGCAGACACACACACACTCACACACTCACCACCCCCTTCATCAGATCATTTGATTAGAAGCCACCGGGATAACATGAGTCAACATCAAAGCAGCATCTCAGCAGAACAGATGCAAATAAAGTTAACTTCATTCTCCAGAGATTAGATTGTTACAGTCGAACTCGTGCAATAAAATATGGAACATACGGGGAAATGTTAGGCTTTATGAAAAGTGGGTTTGCAGATATCTGGCCAGCTCTTTCTAACTCGAAACTAGCAGCTTTTCTTCACTTCCAGACATATTGTCACTTAAACAGCAGCACTTGTCGTGAATGTTACACGGGCTTTCATGTGTAAAATCTCGAACTTTAAAATGTACTGCTTTTTGGATTGTGTTATGCATTTAAAATTGAAACTGTAGAGGTTTTTATCTCGGGTTTGATCTTCTCACAAATGAGAAAAACAACAAAATGCTACCTTGCTCACTACACTCTGACGCTTCATAACTGTTGGTTTAATTAATCTGATCTAACCCATTTTAACATTGCTGCACAACTGACAGTTGTGCCCCTGGTATACCGTGTTTTACCGTTTACTCTTTCCTTGACTACTGTTGAGCAGAACCTAAACTGTCTCCTTTTTAACTAGCGTGCAAGTATTTGAGAATTTGCAAACTATTAACTGGGGCCTTTTTTTAAATTCTCACACAACCTCGAAAAAGCTGTTTCTTAATGATATCCAGGAGATGTCGGGTCACAGCAGGTGAAATGAAATGCCTTAATTACATAGAGGTGACTGGACTAATGCATTACAAATTGTGGTACTACTAAGTGTTCTAATTAGAGCAAAATGGATTTAGCAGCTATTTCAATTTGCCTAATTGCTACCTAATTTGACCTTTCAGTAGTTAGACTTTCGTATGTATGTGTGAGTTACTTTTTGGTGTTTCTTCATTTGGGCGGTTAATGCTGGCCGTCTATTTTGGGACGGATGCAAAATTGAATTAGAGAGCATTTGTGGCCTCTTATATGTGTACAACATCCAAAACATCAGGGGGGAAATTTCCTGATAGCAGTCTTGGAACACTGGTTGTGGTTGTTATTGTCCAGTTAGATGTATGAATGTGTATACTTTGTATGTATGCATGGTTTGTTTAATTGCAGGCAACTTCCAATTTAAAACCTCCTGTTCTATAAACAGCAGTGAAACAATTGTGGTTATTATCGCAGCAACGTGTGAAAAATGGCTTTGAAGGTATGTGAATGTCATTTCCCGTGACACCTTAAACTACTTAACTGTAGTCATTCCTCATTATGGCTACCTTGGGTTCTGTTTGCTGTTTTACTTTAAATTACCTGCAATACACACACCCACACACACACAAGCACACAATCTTATCAGTAGATATACTAACTAACATGGTCAGTGATGCGCGTCAGTGACCCTGAGTTCAATTAGCCTTGGCATGCAGCCTAATTTCACAGTGTGACCCCTGCTGCTGCACAGACACACTCGTTCAGTGAAACCAGTACGACTCCCTTATATTGTCTATCCACTGATGATCAATGTGCGCTTTGAAGGAAGCACTAGAGTGGGGGAACGAAGGAGGGGTGAGCAGTTGCAGGAACCATGGATGACAGTGTTGAGGAGGAGGAGGAGAGGTGCATTATGGGACAAGAGGTGAGGATGGTGACATTGGGTCCACTTTGATGAATGGCCATTGGATTGCAGAGATAGTAACTTTAGAGGCTAAGCGCCCTTTGACCCAGCCAGTAAAGTGTTACTTGAAGATAACAGTTTTAGCATTTGGTTTAAAGCCAAGAGAGAGAGAGAGAGTCATTGTGTGGCCGAGGTGTGTGTGTGTGTGTGCGTATAAAGGACACTAGGTTGTAACATCATCTAGTGCAATGGACTTCCATCAGTCTTTACCTTAACAATCCTCTTTTTCTTTTGACATATAATCCTATAAAACTTGCACTTTTTTAAATTATTTTATTTCTACACTTTAACTACTGGCGAAAAAACGTTGCTTATGCAGCAATACTTGATTCATGTAAATACTACATGAAGCAGTCTGTATTTCCAAACTATAAATATGTGTCAGGGGCCACTGATTCTTTATTAGGCTGTACTAAATCTAACCTGTCATGAATAATGTCAGACAACAAATGGTGTGCTTCTGTTTGGTCACAAGATAGATCAGAACTACAGCAAACTGTTTTGAACACGCTTTGTCAGGTTTTCATCTGTTAAATATATTTTCAGCAAATCAATGCAGCAATGAAACATAAAATAAAATTTAAATAAAAAATAACTGAGGATAAAAACAGCAGATCAGGACCAACAAAATTGCTAATGCAAGATTTTTTAAAGACAGAACTTTTTTGTTATTGTAGTGTTTTTATAATTAGAATTTAATGCAATTAAAACTGTGCACAAATCAAGTTTGTTCATGATCATAAAATCGCACACAAAAGGCAAAAAAAGCCCAAAAGTCCTCCCTTAAAAAAAATATAATTTTAAATATCAAAAAAGATCTGGCTGCTAGTGAGGAGAATGACAGTGGAAGAGGTTATGCGAGCCAGTCTCTCAACATCTGGACTGTTGGTACAGCACAGCTGGAAAATTTAAGAAAAAGAAGAAAAAGAAGAGTAGGATATGATGGTGAAAAAAGAAATGTAATGTAAATTAGAAATATAGAATGAAGTAGAAAATAAGACGATTCAATTATTTTCCAGAATAGCCAAAACATCATATCCATCCCTCCAATATTTATTTTTTATCATTTAGGCCTCATTCACTTCATAACAGAATAAAAGACCAACAGAAAATGTGAAAACACAAGTAATAGAGATTGCTTTAATGATAAAATTGTACATAAAAATAAATAAAAGGTTCTTAAGTAAAACTATCATTTAATAACTCAAAAATGTAAATGTAAGAAACATATTTTTCTTTCTGTTAAAGAAACCATTTTTGTCTCACTAATTGATTTGAATTACACATTATTTATACCTGCAACTCTTAATATTTTAAGCATTTTTAGTAGAGATTACAAAATGATCATTACCAGTCAAAATCATATATTTAATTTTCATCTTTATTAACAATCAGTTTGTGATTACTGAGCACATCCTGTAAATTGGAAAAGAAGCACCGAAGCAGTTTAACAGCGGGCACATAGATTCTTGACAGTACAAGATAATATCATCATCAGTTATATGTGTATTACTCTCAGTTATTGAGGAAACTGTGTCATTTAAATGAAGAGTAAAAAGAACAAGCCTCAAGACTGAGTGTCTTATTGGACACCCTTTGCAGTTTGCACAAATTCACATTTAAGGGTTCCCATGATCAGACAGTGCTGCCTGAAAAGAGGTGCACAGTGTTTCTTTCTGTTCAGAACCCGAATGGTGTCAAAGAGCGGCAGTAATGACTAACAGTAACTCAACTGGTGTGTAAAATGTGCTGAGAGGAATAGCGATGGAGATTCTGTTATATGGCTTAGTGTGATAACCTCCACTGCCCTCATGTAATGAGACATTAGGCCACTTTATCCAGCCTTGGAAACTAATTAACTGGTTAATCAAGGGAGTTATCTAAATCTGCTTTGCTTTTGCGTAGTTTACACAACATTATATTTATATCTATCTGTATATATATATATATATGTGTGTGTGTGTGTGAGAGAGAGAGAGTGTGTGAGAAACACAGATGCATAATCAAGCCTAACCATAACTGTGTTTGTGCTCTTGCATCTGTGTTTGCGGTAGGTGTAAGTGTGTATGTGTGTGTGTATGTTGTGCTGATGATTTTCCAGTGATCATATTCAATGCACAGCAGAGAGTGCATGAACACTGGTTAGCTTGTGTGGCGAAACACTGAGTGTGGCAGGAAACAGAAGAACCTGTGATCTCTGCAAAAACGCTAATGGAAAACCTCACTCAGAAAACGTCAGCGTGTGTGCATAAAGACTAAGTGTGCGCTCGTGTGTGTGCATTCCACCTCTGAGCACAGAACGTCTTGCAAAGTTGTCTAATTTCACAATTATTCTCAAAACTAGGCAAACCAAAGGTTATTTCAGGCTCTCCAGAAGAAGAAGAAATGCGTCGTACAGCTGCGCTTGCAGCAATTAACTTGAGAACCACAGACCTTCCTTTACAGATAACAAGTGAGACTTCCCTCACTTTGTACAAACAAAACAGACACGATCACAAACCTTAACCTTTAAATAACATTTAACGAAAGCTTTTTTTAACAACAAAGATTTCAAAGATACTGACTTGTTTTCGACGCTTAAGCTGCAGCTTAGTTTAATAACTAATTTTAGATAAGAGTTTAAAAAAAAAAAAAGATCATCACAGCTGTTGAAAGCGTGCTCTTTTTCTTTCTCTGCTTATTAACCTGGCTTACACTGTGATTACTAATGTCATTTAGGTACATGGGTGACAATTTATATATGATAATTTTATGAAAACACTCGGCCCTGGTTTCTTGTAAACTGGTTGCTGAAGGTATTATCCCTGGGTTGTTTGAATAGAGTCACACTAATCTGCTAATCTAGATATTCCTCTGGATTAGAGACCTCAGATTTGCAGTGCTCAGTGACTGATCTGAGTGTCACGCTTTTGAACTTTAACTACCAACGATGACCTGAAAGTTGCTATTTGAGTGGCACTTGCCCTGAGAATTGAAAGTAAGCATCCCATGGTCGTGTTCCAACTTTGAATAACTGTCTTGTTCAGTGTGGAAGTTAAAAAGAGATTTAACTGGGTCACCAGCTGAAAAATCTGCATGCACCCACATTTACAGGTCTACCAATGTGAGAGGTGGTGATATGTGTGAATGTGTGTGCAAGGGTGGGAGGTCACAGGGATGTTCTTGACTGTGTCATCTCCAGCAGCTGTTTCCCTCAAACCCTGCTTCGCCTGCTCCACCCCCCTCCCACCCCATCTTCTCACAATGAGACCAATACAAAGGAACAGGAAGTGCCTCCCGTTAACTGGGGCCCAATCAAAGCCATCATTATTCCCGTGTCAGAATTTTTACAGGAAATAGCTTCTCAGAAAATATGCCAGCTGTGCAGGGAGTGTGGTATTATTGTCTTATAGGTCTTGTCTGTTTTCGCTTTTTTCCCCCCCCCTTTTTTCACTCATCAGTCACTGGTAACAAAAGGGCACATAGACTCATCTCGACCACGTGCGCGGCACACTGTCACTGTTGTGCGTTCGCTAGGCAAGCCAGGCACTGTGTTCTCTGGGGCTGGGTGGTTATTGTGCACTCAGTGAAAAGGGCATTCCTGCTGTGCCTGCTCCGGCTTCTTGGATTCCCATCCTGAACCGAGCAATTGTCTTTTAAAACCCTGTGAGCGGAGCGGAGCCCAGGGAGCGCGCAGATGTGAGAGTCCATATATGATCACACGCTCACACACAGCCAGCTTTGCCTATTGAAGCCACATCTGTACGAGCGCTACTCAGATTACAGCATAAACGGTGGGTTCAGGTGAAGCCTAACGTTTGCCAGATGCTGCGATTAAGTCACCAGGAGGTTAGCCTAACACTGGAGTGTTGTTGTTGGTCAGGGAGGGTGGAATCATCAGCCTCCTTAACAAGAGGGGCGCACATCTGGTGTGAAGCAAAGTAATTTATGAGCATTATCTTAAACAAGCGTGAATAACTGCACTGATGCTCTGGCTTATCTCCATTATTTAAACAGCACAATGGATCAGTAATCTCTGGATTGATTTGAAAAGAAAGGTAGCTTCTCCTGTTTATCTAATCCTCGGCGTGTAATCTCTCAGTCTCTGAGGCCTCGCAGACGTCTGGAGGACAATAATTAACTCAGTCTCTCAACACGTTGACACAGGTGAGCACTGCTCGAGTGGTTAAACAGTCATTACGAGGTTGTTGTTGCGTGAATGAACACATATGCACACTCACACACACCGATCAGCTAACTTTATCTTACCTTGTCTGTCACGTCAGGCTTTGGCCTAATCAGCTACAAAATGCCACTGCTGATTGTAGTGACTCTGGTTAGATAAGCTCCACACTTCCATCCTCTGCTAACCTTTAAAATAGAACCCACAGGAAACAAAAGAGGTTGCATCCTTTGGTTTTTATGAAAACAATGCAGAGCTGCGACACTTAACGCTAACCTCTTAGAAACTCTCTTTCTTGTGTCCTTTACAGTGTTTGAAGTGTCGTATTTATCTGAGATCACGTGTTCGAAGCCATGTTATGAAATCTAACAAGTGAAAGATCCCTGGTTCTGTTCAGAGGTTGTGTCAGGAAGGGCATCTGGTTTAAAAATATGCCAATTTGGACACAGCAAGTTGCCCAATGTGGTGAAAGTAGCATATGTGTGTTGAGGTCATCTTTCTTAGGCATTGGTCTTTATGAATGTGGTCAATATACATATGTTTACTTCTGGGTTTTTTTTTCAAATATTCAATTACACATGAGGCAAAAAAGAGCAAAAGATCTCAAAATCTGAGCAAATAAAACTTCACCGACCATAAGACAAAACAATCCTTTTATGTATCTCATATTATGCATTGATATTTACTGTATTCCAGCTGAAACATATTTATTACATGTGTCAATTTTATTATGAATTTCAGAGTCTTATTTTAAGTGCTTCAAGTTTATGAGAACTTTTTCGCAAAGGCCATATTCCTCTTTTGGCCATCCTAAGGGTTTGAAGGAAGCAACATTTTTAGAAATCTTGAGTGGCGTTGACCCTCCACTTTTGGCCAGACTCTTAACTTAGTGGTGTGAGGATATTTTCAGTAATTACACAGTAACCAGGGAATGTTCAGCAGAAAATGTCCATAATACAATACGCACACAGACCAGGCACAGCTAAACAGATATGGCAGTTTCCTGGTAGTGTTTCTGTCCTCTGGAGTGAGTCATGCTTGTGTTACTTTACCTTTTACTCTGAGAAGTAATACTTTGTAAAGATTCTTAAGCTTTTCTTGGTGGGGGGGCTGTGCTGTTTGTAAGCAGTAAAAACAACAACGGGTCACAGAGCCAGGATGGGCTCACAGGGCCTAAAATGATCCACACACAGAACACGAATTACAAAAGACATTGGAGCGTTAAATGAACTTTGAGAGGTGAGCTTTCAGTGATGGTGCCTGAACATGGTAATGCAATGCTAACCAGCTGGTGGAGTGTCTGCTTACCCCAAGTCTTTATATCCATCCCGTGATGGCGTTCACATCGCAGCACCCTGATTAAAACCACTCTGGATGAAAACTTTGTCTTTTTGGAATGATTGGAGCTGAGCAGAAAATTTGCAAGTACCTTGTAAATGACCACGGCAGACCCCACGACACGGTTGCATATTCAAACATCTTTATTTACAACTGGACACACATTCGGAGCTGCAGCTCTCCCGCTGCCAGCTCGACAACACTCCCACAGCCCAATAATCACAACACCCGGTGCAAATAATAAAGGCGGCGGGCCTGATTGCGGATGGCGTGCAGGTGCGTCCGCCTTCCCCGCACGCCACCGCAGGCCCCGTCCGCCACATACCTATGAAACATTTCTAATCACTGTACAGGTAAGTGGACAGGTATACGACAGCCAGAGAGTATTAGAAAAAGTCTAGGATGTGTGTCGTTTGCTTGCTTGTGGAGATCACTAGTCTTTGTAAGAGCCTTTAATCAGGTCACTAAAAGCCCAGGCCTCTCTGCTCCCACTCTACGCCCTCCGTCTGGAGGGCTCCGCCAGGGGTGACCAAGAGGGGCACCGCTGACCCAGATTAGGAAAGGCTAAGCGCGCATGTGTGTGTGTGTGTGTGTGTGTAAGAGCGGGGAAATCAGCTGTGCATCATGTCTCAGTCCGCACCGTTCCAATTCATTAGCAGCACAAGGAGCAGACAAGAGAAATGAGGAGGGGTGTACTGTGTGCGTGTATTTGTATATGCGTACATG
>VUQR01010129.1:0-14298 GCA_015108515.1 Hemichromis elongatus | reverse complement strand
AGGTTGGAGGGGGGGGGGGGGGGGGGGGGGGTGCAGAGGGATGAAGAATACAATGTCAGTGACAGAAGGAGAAAGTCACTGCTGCGGTTCATCTTAGATTATCAGGCACCCACTTGACCTAGAAACACATGACACACAGGTGCAGAGATACCCACCAGGGACCTAATGGCCTCTGTATGCGTGTCTCTGTGAAGCCTGACCAGCTGAACCCCCGCAGCATCCGCCACAGCGTCAGACCCCTCTACAGCTTTCTTTCTCTCAATTCCTCTCTTTCTTTCTCAGTGTGAGTGTCTCTTTCTCTTTTCTGTCAGTCGCCCTCAAGTGTGTTCCTCAGACATTTTCCACACCAATTTTCTCTGCCCCTCTCAGCCCGCTCCCTTCATTGGACTGCTTTCTCATCACACAAGCAAATTTCCTGTTTGTATTTCTCTACCATGTTCCCCGGTCCGTGTGTTCTTCATACAAAACCACATGTATTAACTTCCGTGGGGTCTGTGAGGAAGTTGGACAGCCATATTTGACCCTGAACATCTCAGCGACTAGATGCAAATAGATGTCAGAATTTTCAACCAACCTCTTTTGTCTTAAAACTTCGTACCAATACCATTACACCATGTAATTGGTCACAAATGTTGGGATTAGTTTATTTCCATTACGATGGTAGCTTTAAACCGCAACATGCCGGCTACCGCTACAGAAAGATACATCAGTATAACAGATTTGGACCCCCACTCTTAAACTCTCCTTGTGTTACCGGCCACACTGTGTGGGTATGTCACATAAACCGTGAATCCAGACAATCCTTAAATGCAAGGTCAGAACTCGAGTTCAAGTGAGTTTATAGTGCACCACAAATGCCCCCTTTTGCAAAAACTGCAAGAGGAACAGCTATTACACGAGAGCATTTGTATCAAAAATAATTATATAGTCATCATCTGGTAGTAATCAACAAATAGTTGCCTGGATTGATTCTGGTTAAATGTTAAGATTGTAGCTCCACAATGGTGAGACCAAATGAAAACTGTGGATCAGACTCATTCTTTCCTAGCATTGTGGAGACAACTAGCAGACACAGCCAATTTGTGCTGTCTGCAGACATGCATATTTTGCAACATTGAAAGCAGATATTTGGGCCCAAAGAACTTGATTTAATGGGCGACCAGCTGTACAGTAAGCTCAATGTCTGATAGAACAGTGACTGTTGATGAATTTCTTGATTAAAGAAAAAGAATGAACATACAGAATTCAAGTCCAACCCCTTTTTTTTTTGTTTACAGTTGAAGACCAGTGGAAGGTGTTGTGACTAATCAGACCAAGTCACCGGCACCAGCTTGAGTTGGTGTAGATCCCAGCCACAATCACAAGGTCTGTGTTGTGCACAACAGAGAGCCAGATGTTTATCCTCATTGGATGGCTACAGAATAAACCAACTGTTCCAGTCAGTTGATGAAAATGAGAAAACAGTAGTGTGACCAACACCTGCTCTCCACCCGCCAAACCGCACTCAGCATTATACTCAGCTTGTTTTGGGCCAGTGTGGTGTTCATGGATTTAAATGGCCTTCTGTGGCTTGTCTTCCACCTGCTATACAGTTCCACTGCCTGGATGGGTTCTTGCGTCTAGAGAGCTGTATTCACACTCAAGGACATCAACAGGGCCACCTGCCAGCATAGTTATGACAACTACCCTGTTCCCACAGCGAGCAGCACAATATTTCCTTACATTACTGACTTCTGGATTTTTGAAATGTAAACAGCAGCTCTATACACTGTACTTCTGATGTATGTTTAATGGGACTCATGCTGCTTAATCATTTGGCACTCTCAGTACAGGACAACGGAAAGTAATTCCCTATTCAGTAGCAACAAAGACCCAGAACCGCTGTTCACACAGTCCATTCAGATATTCAGCAAAACAACAGAAAAAGGCACATAGTGGGCGAGTGTGTGACTCAGTGAATGACGTATGGGTAAGTTTATCTTCTGACATATTATGTACCCTCTCATCTACAAATCCAGCAGGATCATTATGCACAAGCTTGAACAAGAGACCCTAACATAGAAAACAAGTGGCCGATACAAAACAACAATGTGCATAAAATGTCATGTCACTGCCTGGGTCACTAAGGCGGAAAGCTTGGGATCTGTAGGCTGCTCAAAGCTGATGGAGAAGACTGAGGTGTCTTTGATGAAGGACAGAGTGAAAACACACTAACAGTGCATGGCATGTACTTGCACACACACACACACACACACACACAAAGGGACATATGGATATAAAGAGTTACGTTTCACTGAGTTTCTTGCCACTTAATTATCCTCTCAAGATGAGCCTGCACTTGCAGATGAAAAAGATACCCTTCTGTATACAGCACTACCTCTCCATTGGACAGTATGTGTTTATCTCCGCTGTCTTGTTCTGTTTCATCTCATTATCCTACACCCTGTTTTGGTGCAAAAGGAGACACTTTGTTTATGTTAACACAAGGTGCTTTGAGAGATAAAGACGAGTGGGGGAGTAAGATCCTGCTTGTGGAAACTTTTTTTTTTCCATAGAAGTAGAACTGGTGTTAATATGAGACTGTATTTTTTGCGTCCTTGATAGTAATTGATTTTTTAAAGTGAATTCAAATGCCATCGGGAGAGAGAAAGAGAGAAGGGAGAAGAAGGGGGGTGCTGCTAATTATGCGTGGCGATTGTTGATGGCTTGATTGTCTGCGTCCAGCTGCATGGAGGAGCAGGGAGAGGGAGGGCGGTGAGAGAGGCAGACTCACTGACGCCGGGCTCGGAATTCTCCCATCCATTGAAAGAGAGACCCGATTGTGTCCGGGGCCTATCCGACAAGCACCTGATCCCTGCCCAGACACACTAGTGCGTGTGTGCGTTTTCACAGATTTACGCACTGGGTACTCTGGAATCTACAAGCCCCTGGCAACGAGTACCAGAGGAAAATGCTATATTACCATGTTTAACAAGACTGAAATATCTCCTTGCTCTTTAAAATGACTAAGAAAGTGATTTCTGTGTGATTAACTAACGCCAAATCTTTACCCAGACCCCATCACGACAGCTGGCTCGGTCAGCAAACGCAAACAATTATTTTCCCACCAAGCCTGGGAATTTCAAAGCAATATTTGTCCTTCCCTTCAGCAAATTTAAGAAAGATACTTTAGGTCAAAGTCTTGTTTGGATACACAGCGCTGCTCACACAATATGACTTTAAAATAGTTTGGATCGAAGTCCCGTCTCACGGTTCAATGTGGTTTGCCCTAAAGTGAGGTCTCCGAATGATTCGTAATACAGGGTCAACTGCAGTGACAAGGAGGGGGTGCCACAAGCAAAGCAGCGAGTGGAACATCTGTTGAACCTCTGGGCAAATGGGAGGACATCTCTGGGAGCATGTTTGTGCACAGATTTATAAGATTTACAGATTTTTACAGATTTATATATTGTGAAGTTTTTGTATAATCTATTTTGTTATGTTTTAATCAGCTACTCCTGTAGCCTGTGACGCGATGTTCAAATTGTTGCCACTTTCGCTACAGTTAAAAAGAGCCAAGATAACAAAAATAGACCAAAGTTTTAGCTCTCTGTGTGGGGAACTTTCAGAGTGGATGCAAAATATCGTGTACAGGCTACTTTTGTGGCACCCACAGACCACTGGGCAACACTATTATTCAAATAATTTTTTTTTTCTCTTGGCACTGAAATGTTACATTTGGACTTCTTCATTAGGAACAGGGATGGAGAATCCACAATGTTGTGCTGTAACTTTTCATGATTCATCTCTGAGCCATAGTTGCGTATATCAGGACTGCAAAAGTTTTGGATATTTAGTAATTCTTTCCCTTCGATTTCTGTCTTGAGTCCATCTGTAGACCCAAGCAGAGAAGCGTGGAGCCGCAGAGTCCGGTTAATGAGTGATAGAACCGCTCAGCCAATCCGCTCTCCGAGCGCCTTTGCTTCCCTCCCTCCCCATGGTTCATGGGGGAGGGCGGGCCGTCTGCCAAAGAGGGGAGTGTGCGTCGGGGTGAATGGATGACGTCGGGAGGCTGGCGCCAGCATGTCTGGGACTGGCGCGTTAGATCAACACAGCTGGGCCGGGATAGGACACACAGCTGGCTCAGGCCTGCATTCCTCCACAAAACAGGATTGTGAGAAAAGAGGAAAATAAGACCCAAATAGGAGCAGAACGGGGCGTGCTTTGATGTAAACCAAAATGGAGCGGCATTCTACATGGTTAAAATATAACTTTTATAAAGAGAGTCGCGCCCAAAAGAAGCCAGATTTTTACATTAGGGACAACTTAAGCACACAGAGCTTCAATAATAGGAGTGATTTTTCGCTATTCATGGCATACAGTGAGACTAAACAGAACTACCACTGTACCCTAAATGGACAGCCAGGGAATAAGTGGATGAACACGTGATTCTTGGAAACTTTAATTTCCTCTGACATTTTTCCTGCGATCTGTTATAAATTTCCAATATATTTGTATCTTCGTTAGGGAATGTGTGTACGAAAATGTGGCAGTTAACAAAATGTAATATAGAGCCTTTTTGTAGGCCCATACTGATGCTGACGAAATTCAGAAGCCTGTGACAGAGTTGTTTCCAGGGGCCGGACACGGCCAAATTTCCTAAAGGTCCAGTGATCGCGGATAACAAAGTGTGAAGAAGCAAGTATAATTCCAACTTTAAATCACTTTCCTTGCTATTATTCACAATGAATAACCCCATGAGCAACAGAAGCCATTATTTACACGGTATTCTTCTGCATCTTCAAAGTGTCCTACTTTAAAACCTTTTATGGGTTTAAAATAAACAGCACTATCAGAAAACGATAACTTAAAAAATCGATTGACAATTCCCTTCAGGCATCCCTACATTATTTCCTCATTCCTTCCAACGCTTCCACAATTCTGTATCAACCAATGGGATTGGGCTTATTCTTTACACTGGCCAATCACGAGAAAGGGGGCGTCTGCGGGCGCGCACTCTATAAAACCCAAAGTGTACGCCGCTGTCACAGCACTGTAGCTTTTCAGGACACTCATCGAAAAGACCTCAGCAGGAAAACTCAAAAGCCGAGTGCATCACTCTAGTTTGACCTGCGTTTTCACCATGAAAGCCATCAGTCCCGTCCGCTCGGTGAGGAGCTGCTACAAGGCCGTGTGCTGCATTTCGGAGCAGAGCCTCGCCATCACCCGGAATAAACACTCCTGTCTGGACGAGCCTGTGAGCGCCCTGTGCGACATGAACGACTGCTACTCCAAGCTGAAGGAGCTTGTTCCGAGCATCCCGCAGAACAAGTCGGTCAGCCAAGTGGAGATCTTGCAACACGTTATTGACTACATCTTCGACCTGCAGATCGCGCTGGAGGCAGGGGACACGGCCACGCCGGAGATGGTTTTGTCAATAAAGGTGAGGGGAGATGCGGGCTGATGCTGGGTCGTCTTCCGACATCCTCAGTCACTCGTCACGATCACTGGCAGGAATTTGCCAGGTGGTTATTTGCACTGCATAAATCTGGACTGCAGAGTCATTTAAAGTTCAAGGCCGTGCTCTGTGAATTTTCCAAAGTTTGTTCGCATGCGTACGTGCATGCATCGCGCTGCTGTTCTGCTGTAGACCGCAGTCACATAGCAGCAGATGGTGCTCTTCGATGTGACACCTCTGCTCAGGCATTTATTGAAATATACCTCTGTTATTGCCAGCTGTTGAAACTTGCTTCTCTCTTCTCTGCTCTTCATTCAGACTGCGGATATTAGTCGCAATTTCTCCAAAGAAGAAGGGCGGTTGTGCCATTAAGATGGGAGATGGCATGTTATGGTACGTATATATTTCTATTTCGTGTGTGTGTGTGTATAACTCATTTTTACTTAAGTTCTAATATATCTATAAATGCCAGAGAGAATAATATAAGCACTGATATGCTTAAAAGTGAAAGTCTCCATTCCGTCCACATTCATTATGCTCGCCAATTAGACAGGCCGGTGATTGTGTAGTGGATTCATTGCTATCTGCCTGGGGTTAATGAAAGTTCCATGCTAGGCGCCAGTCTGTCTGCTCCCCTCTGCAGGGAGGGAGAGAGGGAGGGTGAGAGGGAGAGATCTGACTTCACTTTTCTTCCTTTCTCTCCACGCAGGTGCAGGGAAACACATGTCTCCACTTCACTCCGGGCAAGAGGACAAGAGGGGCAGAAAGGGTGGGATAGGTATTTGGGAGAGAAGGAGGAGGAGGAGGGTTTGAAGAAAGAAAGGAAAAGTGGACTGTTTCCGAGATGAGTGGGGATCAACAGTATTGCATGAGCAAGAAAACAGAGACTCATTCTTTGGCCCCAGGACAGACAAATCAACACACCAAAGTAGACGCCAGGATTGGAAAGTGAAAGCGACCAGCTTTGTATGCCTTCCTCTTAAAAAAAAACACAAAAAAAAACAACAACCTGGGATTTCTTATAGATAGTTGGAGGAATCTCTTTTCTTTTCTTTTCTTTTCTTTTCTTTTCTTTTTTTTTTTTTCTTTTTGGATTGGGAGTTTGAGTTTCTTAGGTATAATCAGAACTCTATACTAGAGTCAATTGTAAATGTTTGTAGGGATTGTGTTATTTCTACAGACAATGTGCTGTGAGTTTCATAAACTCTTTATTATAACATTTGCTTTGTATGTACATGTATGTTTTTATGTAATGAAATAAAAAGAAAGAAGAAGAAGGATGTGAAGCTGTTTTCCTGGTGTAGTGTGTTTGGTCTAGAAAAATGAATGAGTATGAACTAGTCGTATTCTTCTGAAGACGATGGTGATGCTGACGTGACTTTCTGGCTTTGGATGACAGTGAAATGCTGATACAACAGGATGTATTTAGACGAATCTTGAGGTTGGGTGGTTGGAAATCAAACAAAGGGAGTTTCCTCTGAGTGTTTCTATTTTTCCAAAGAAAGCGTCACCAGTTTGTAGTTGCTGAATTTCCTAAATGGTGTATAAGAGAGAGGATGTTACGTGATTGCAAAACTGTGCATCTGATCATTCATAAATCCTGTTAAAATGTTACTTCCATGACACCAGTGTATAGACATATGCTGCCTACCTAGAAAGCTGAAAAGTACCACTCCTAAAGTAGCACTCATGAAACAATACAATTTTTTTTTTTTTAAAAAGAAGAACATGTTCTAGGAACATGTTTCCATGACTTTTAAAAATAATCTTTCTTTATGGAATAATATTAATTAGAGACTGAAACAATGCATGGGCAGTATGTGAAGTATGACTGTAGAATACTGATTTCCAAAGCTAAACAAATGCTTGGATCTGTGTGGAATTTCAGGAATTAGATGTTGACACACACTACCGGTATCTGTCTTGAACAATAGTTACACTAAACGATAGTTTTACACTTTTGCCACTTTTATTTCTTTTTATTTATTTATTTATTTGAAAATAGGGGAAAACTAACAACAACAACAACAACAACAACAAAAAACAACTAGGCAGAAGAGTTAAACATGATGACCCAATTCTAACCTTTCCCGTTCAGCTAAGAATGAAATAGCAACGCCATCTAGTGGTGCAAATAAGTTATTGGCTTTTCTAGCCGCAGGAAGTTGTTACATTTACAGTACACGGTGGAGAATATTTTGTGATACATATTATATTACTTGAAGTAATTATTACTAGCTATATGGACTTCATATTCAATATTATTTATCTTATATACTTTTAAAATGCTCCTGTACTGTAATAATAATAACATTAATGCTGAACTATTTCTGCTTTGCTGTCACTATTGCAGTTTCGGTATATGTTGTGTGATGATGGCGTTAGACTGCTTCAGATCTGATATTATATTTCATACATTTTATTGTTAGGGGTCATTTAAATACTTGGTATGCCATTTGGATAATAGCATTTCATAACCTTCATAGAACCACAGCCTGAAGTTTAGAACAACAAGGTTATATGACAGCTTAACTGCTATCAGACTAATAAATGGACAGTATGCATAATAATAAATAGATAATACATCGATACAGTGCTATAGCTGTGTTTTATTTGATTGCAGGGCAGTCTTTTTTTACCCTTTTTTTGAGGCTCAACTGCCATTCCACACTAGATGGGGCTGTTGGATGAGGGTGGAGCCTCCAGACATCAAGAACTGTTGCTTTCAATGTCAAAATGAAGCCAAGTAGACTAAAGTTCAAGTTAAAAATGAAGGATTTCAGTTAGTTAGGTCCATAAGTTTTGCACAATAATTTTAAAAAAAATGGTTTTCTGTACAGCAGGACAGTAGACAAATGACTGACAAGCTGTCTCACGGCCAAGTAAGCCTAGTTCTCATATAAATCTGGAGTGGATTCCAAATGCTGATCTTGGTGGTGCAAGTCAGGTGCAAATCAGTAGTCTGGTATATTCTTAAAAATATTGAATACCCTAAATAGCTCAATAACATAAAAAGGCCCAAAAAGACTGAACTAGTGCATGATTGTGGGATAACTTTCTTGAAGATATTGTTGAAAAAATTCTCAGGTGGGTGTATCACTGTCAAGGTCTTTTATTAAATACAGAGGGTTCATAACTATCACTCCAGAACAATGAGGAGAGATTAGACTTTGCCAGGAAACAGCTCAAAGAGATATGCACAGTTTTAGGGGAAAAAATTGTTGGACTCAAGATGAAACCAAGACTAACTTTTACCAGAATGATGGGAAGAGAAAAGCATGGAAAGGAATGGCCCATGATGGCGATAAATAAACTGGTACTTGGAGGCATGGACTCCACTAGACCCATAAAGGTGTGCTGTTGTAACTGGCACCAAGATGTTAGCAACAGATCCTTTAAGCCCTGTAAGTTGTGAGGTGGGGCCTCCGTGGATTGGACTTATTTGCTCAGCACATCTCACAGATGCTTGATTGGATTGAGATCTGAGGAACCATTTTTGCTTTGTGGCTGGGCGCATTATCCTGCTGAAAGAGGTCGCACCCATCAGAGAATATAATTTCCATCAAAGGGTCTACATGATCTGTAACAATGCTTAGGTATTTGGTATGTGTCGAAATAACATCTACATGGATGGGACGACCCAGGTTTTACCAGCAGAATGTTTTCCAAAACCTCACACTACCTCCACCGGCTTGGCTTCTTACTGTATTGCAGGGGTGTCCAACTCCAGGCCTCGAGGACCGGTGTCCTGCAGGTTTTAGATGTGTCCTTGATCCAACACAGCTGATTCAAATGGCTAAATTACCTCCTCAACATGTCTTGAAGTTCTCCAGAGGTCTGGTAACGATCTAATCATTTCATTCAGGTGTGTTGACCCACCAGCCCTCAAGCCTGGAGTTGCCCATCCCTGCTGTAGTGGATCCTGGTGCCTACTGTTGTGCCAGGTGAGTGACACAACAGCAGGTGATTCATGTGATGTAAAAGAAAACATGCTCCATCAAATGAAGCCATTTTCTTCCATTACTCCAAGGTCCAGTTCTGATGCATGTGTCCATTGTTGGCGCATTCGGTAGTGAAAGAGGTCAGCAAGGGCCCCCTGACCTGACACCTTTCTTTTAGAATTAGCATTAATTTTTTCGGCTATTTGAGCTACAGTAGCTCGTCTGTTGGACTCACACGGATCAGCCTTCTGTCCCAGCATGCTTCGGTGAGCCGTAGCTGCCCATGACCCTGCCACTGGTTTACCGCTGTTCCTTCCTTGCTCCATTATTAATAGATACTGATCACTGCAGACCAGGAACACCCCAAAAGAGCTGCAGTTTGGGAGTTCTAGAAGTGACTCCAACCCAGTCTGCCACTTCTGTCTGTCCACCTCAGAGCTCTTCTCTCCATACAAGGGGGCGAGAGGTGGGGCAGAGCAGTCTTTTAACTGCCAAACTTCATCCTCCGAAATTTGGATCTCCTAAATTTCACGGGAAGTGTGCTATGCTCTCTGCTCAGATTCAGTCAGATGCTCCAAAACTGATGGACGATGACCCAAAAGCATACAGCAATAGTTACCCAAGATTTTCTCAAGACAATCAATAGCTAAGTCAGTCACATGACTGGCAACCCCATCCAGCATGCACTTCAGTTATTAAGTGCAAAAACAAATGCAGAAAGACCCATAAAAAAGCAGCCTATGTTTCTGCAGTAAAGGCCTAGCAGAGGGTCTCAAGGGAGGAAACACAGCATTTAGTGTTGTTGGTCCTACTTCAGACATCACTTGCAGTGTTACTGTAAATAGAGGACTCTGTATACAAATGGCTATAAATAGCCAGTTTTTACAGCCATTTAGGGTTGTAGGCAGCAAAGTTACAAAAAATGTGTAACTGTCCAAAAACCCATTTAACTCCATGTGAGTTTCATAAAACAAACTCTGATTCAAGGTTTGATGGACCGAAAATTTTTGACACATCACACGTTTTGATGTGACAGACAGAAATGTCACTAGAGATTTGATTTCAAAAAGAAAGAAACAAGCAAGAAAGTTTAAAGTACAAAATGTACGCCACTAGAATGCTGATGGATGTTGCAAGTCATGTAGTTGATATAAAACATGAATCTGAATTTCCAGTATTGCTAGTTATGCAAGAACACCTACAAATTGTGCAGGATTTTGTGTGAAAGAGGAAGAAACAAGAGGGTGGGGGAAAATATAAGTTGCACTCTGTGGGCATCCAGTGCAGTAATATGTGGTGAACAAAGCACATTTCTTACAACTGACAATTAAGAATTATCTTCCGATCTCTAATCCAGTTTAATAGGGAGGCAACTGTGTCAGCTTTTTTTCCTTCACCCTTAGACTTTTAAAGTGACAGGTGCACAACAAACAAATCACGTTCAACTTTGATTATTTCATTCAAAATGCACTTCAGATTGTGGCTGGACAATAGAGCTGCTTTGGTGGAGTCTACTTTGTCTTGGCCAAGGGGGTCAAGTCATATGGCTTGGGTTTGGTGGCTGCAAATGGGGGAGGGGTGTTTTCTTTCAATACCTCCTCTGAGCCAATAAGCAAGAGTGGTACTGGGTGAATCCAATTATCATCTATAAACTACCCCAGTTACACCTTGTAGCAGGCAACAATATACTTTGATCACATGGAATTACAATACAGAAAAACTGTTTTTGTTGTTGTAAAAAAAAAACAAAAACGCAAAGTGTATATGTAATCATATTTAAAAATAAAACTTTTTTTTTTCAAACATTCAAATCGTTTGTTACCCTCTGATTTCTAATACACACATTTTACTGTGTCCTGATTACCCAGAAAGAGCAATTCGGCACTATTTGAACATACTGTACATGATTGTGCCGTTTGCAGAATCAGACTTAATTTTAATATCCTGCAAATATCACACAAACATACGAAGTTAATATTTAACATTTTTTGTAATCTTTGACTGTCAAGGAACTGAACTGGGATGCTGTAAAATGCAAGTAAGTGGTTACAAGTGGAGTTAAAAAGGCAATAAAAAGTGCTCCAACAACAATAATGCGCCTCTAAAGTGTGATTATAAAGTGTGGGCTTGTCATTGTCTCCATAATCAGCCTGGCAATGAAAGAACACCATGTCTCGGATGTGTGCTTCTGTACCTTTAAGCACATCACTCCCATCCCCGTACAACTGTTTTATGCAAATTAGACAAGCCGAACGTGCCACGAGCCAATCAGAAGCCGCTTTCAGCCGCGGGAGATCCGAATTTCGCGGGATGAAGTTTGGCGGTAAAAAGACTGCTCTGCCCCAGCTCTTGCCCCCTTGTATGGAGAGAGGAGCTCTGAGGTGGACGGACAGGAGTGGAAGACTGGGTCGGATTCAGCACCAGAGGGAGGCACAATAATTTGTTAATCTCCAGCTGGAACCGAATTTCAGTGAGACCTGGAAGCGTTGGAGCATTAAACTTTAAAGTTCTGGACGTTTAAAATAGTTTATTTATTCAGGAAGCTTTTTTTTAAAACTGGTAAGGCAAGTTTCCTCTACACTGTTACGGGACAAAGGATAACAACACCCACCAGCCTGTTGATTGAACTAAGGATAAACGTCACATTATAACATATAAGCCTGTACTGCACGTGTAATTCATGCGGCTTGCAACTAATTCGGCAATTTGCGTTGTGAAAGTTGCTGTTGTTTTGTTTATGTATGTGTGTGTTACAGGCAGTTTATATATTCATAAAGCTCCTGCAGTAGGTGAAGCTTGCTGAGCGATTCAGTGTGCTCAAGTACAGGCACACTTCTGCCTTCGCCTCACCGGACAGTTTAAATTTAGTCTACTCAGGAAAATGATGCGGATACCCAAAGGCGTCTCGCCGGCATCGGGTCGGCAGGCAGTGAGTCTGCCTTGCTCTCAGCAGAAGATGAAGCTTTTGTCCACCGGTGGAGTGAAGACCGACTTCTTCCTCGCCGGGCTATCCAGTCCGCAGATGAACACGGTACCGGCCGGATATTTCACCCAGATCTGCAACACCACCGTGGCCGAACAAAGAGCCAACTGCCTGTATTCAACCCCCCATGGACCCGAGGCTAAACCCATCAGATCATCCTCCGGGCGACTGCCGGTAAATAATCACACAAATACAAGCTTGGGGTTGTGTTTCCCCGCTGTTTATTATCCAGCGAGGGATGCGCATATGTCTGGGGGAGGAATATTTAACTTTATTCATTGCTATGCATGTTTGAGAAGGGCGCATTCAGATATGTTTTGACGTGATAAGCCACAGAGGGGCCACTGTGGCTGCTGCTGATGTGCATGAATGGTGTCGTCTCTCTTTTTTTTTTCATCCATGCCAGGCTGTGTGACATCTTCTCCCGCAGTCCAGCTGTAGCTAAGACAAGGCCAGACGCCTTGTTCTGTGTTTGATGGTGTGGATGAGCCAGTGGGGGTGCTTAGAGAGAGGCCCCCCTCTCATGTGCCCAAAAGATGAGTGCCCCCCCTCCTTGGTGCAGCAGAGCTAGTTTTTTTTTTTAAACAAGCAAACAATGCAGAGGGGCTACACCAAGCTGGAGGAAAGACACTTATGGCAAACTCATAGCTTCCCAACACTTGTAATGGGTGATAACACAAATGACAGATCCTCTACTAGCACTTCCCATTATGTCAAAACAGGACCTGTGTTGGACTGTGGGAAGGAAGCATAGGTCAGAGGTCATAATCACAGAACAGGTGCAGTGTGAAAGTATTACCATCAGAAGCCCTAAAACATCGCCATCAAGAAAAGGGATCAACCTGGTTTTTAAAACACATACACATTGGGCTTTAACAATGTTTAGTAATGCCGTTCATTTTAAACTCGAATGCTGAAGATTATTTGAAAATCCAGATCTGAGAAGACTGGATGACACTCAGCAGCTTTTTAGTGCTCCACACCTGTTGTTGTTTGTTACTTTTGGTGTCTTTATTCCAGCTGACCCGTCAGCCCTGGTGTCTTTTTATAGATTGCATGAATTGCAGTAAGGCTAAAGGGGTTAGAGTGTACAGGGTTTTCAAATCTCATGTCAAATCCCCAGCCCTAATAGGCCCTTCAAGAGGATTAGATGGATATAAGTAAAGTGAGAAATAGGGTACCACCTGGCATATCATGGGCCAAGGTGAACCTAACTGCTGTCGAAGTGGGTATGCGTTGTTGGTTTCTACAATTATTACGTGCATTCACACACGATAACGTGGTTGTCCCCTTAAAATCCAGCCTTAAAGTTTGTCCTTATAAGTTGTCCCTACTGGATGTGATGCGGTTCAGTAGGCTTTACGATACTACCCCGTGTACGCAATCATGAGTAAAGGAACTTGTATGCTGTTTGTTTTCACGCTGATGAAGATGTCGCCTATTCTTAACCTGCGTTTTTGTGCATGCACACTGTGACCACATTAACTTCTGTTTTCAAGGGATTTGAATATTTTCAGTTGTTGTGCATTGCCACAGGTGGTACGTTTAAATTTTACCGTAAAAAAACAGGAGCTTGATTCGGGTTGAGAGAAGCGACGGCACGGTTGAAAATACGGATGAGGATTTTAAAAAGTTTTCTGATTAAAAAACTTCCTCCGTATCACTTCAGTAAATTGGGTGTGAACAAATCTTAAAATTTCTGTTTTTAAACTAATAATTTTATGTGATTTGATTCCTGTGTCTAGAAATAAGTAGTACAGTGGACTTCAATGATGTTTCAGCTTGTTCCATTCTATTATAGGTTAATTATTATGCACTAATAATAATATATATACATATATATATATATGTATATGTATATATAGGTTAATTATTATGCACTAATATGTGTATATATATATATATATATATATATATATATGTGTATATTATTATGT
>VUQR01010128.1:41097-56645 GCA_015108515.1 Hemichromis elongatus | reverse complement strand
TATTGTGGATTTGCTGAAATCACTATTCAGCTGTATGGTCAAATTTCAGCTTTAGCTGTTGGACATAAGGCCTCACAGCTGACTTTATTATACCTTGGCATACAGATAAGTTCCTTGACAGCTCAATGACTGCAAGGTGCCCAGGTTATGTGATTAAAAACAAGCCCAAATCATGACACCAACACCACTGTGCTTGTTATTGGTAAAAGATGTTTGTGCTAATATGTGTTGTATTTGGTTTTCAAAAAATTTGTTTTTTTGCATTATGGCCAAACATCTCTACCTTGGTCTCAATTGTCCAAAAAAACATTGTTCCAGACGTCTAGTTGTTTAGATGCAACTTTGGAAACCTAAGTTTTACTACCATGTTCTTTTTCAAGAACAACCCTTCCAAACAAGCCATACTTGTTCATCTATCCATCCATCTATCCATTTTCTTCCACTTATCTGAGGCTGAAGCAGAGAAGCCCAGAACTCCCTCTCCCAAGCCACCTCCTCCACCTCCTATGAGGAAAACACTGAGATGTTCTCAGGCCGGCTGAATGATATAATCCCTCCATTGTGTCCTGGGTCTGCCGGCAGGGCAGTGGGACATGCCCAAACTTCTTCAGTCTTTTTCTAATTTTACTGTTATAAACTTTAACATTAAGCAAGCTAACCGAGGCCTTCAGAGTCTATGTAGGTCTTGGGAGTTTTTCCAGTTTCTCTGATCATTGTGGAGTCTAACCTTGGGTTGCATTTGCAGGAACGTCCACTAATGGGAAGATTGTGGCATTCAGTTGACATGCAGAAAGAAGAAAAAATACCTGCTTTTCAAGAAGTGGTCACACTTGCTGATGGTTATTGACTTACCCTGGTAGTTCCTGTCGAAGCAGTGGATGTATACTAACTAGAGTTAAGTTATCAATCTGTGATGAAAGAAAGAGTAACTGTTAGACAAAGTGTTGACATTGTGTAGGAGTAAAATTATCAAATTTAATGGAATTATATCAACTTTAGAAAATGTGGTATCGTTTGTGACGATTGATCTTAAATAGTTTGTGTTGATTTAACACACGCTACTGCTAAAGCAAACAATCTGTGAGACACTGATTGAGACAAGAGTGAGGCTACGTCCACACTAATGCGTTTTCGTTTGAAAACGCATCTTTTTTTCTCCGTTTCGCCCTCCTGTCCACACTGAGATGGAGGGAGAACGGAGCTTTTTTGGAAACGGTCTCGTAAACGCATCAATTTGAAAACGCAGCGTTTTCGCGTAGTGTGGACGGCAAAAACTGAGCTTTTATTAAAACGGTGATGTATGTTAGTCATATGATGCAGTCATGTGACCACTTTAACTAAGATGGTCAGACGGCATCGTACCACAGTTGTTTTGTTGTTTTGTTTGCTCAGTTTCAGTTTAGTTTCAGTCAATAAGTTTTTAGTGGCCGTGTTATCATTCCATTTGACACATTCGGTGCTTTGTCTCGCCATTTCGCCGCTCGTTTTAAAGAGCCGGAAAGTAAATAAACAACAGGCAGGTCGGCTCGTCTAACATTTCACCCATGCGCGGTACTGGACGCGCAAAGGTGTGAAAAACGACTCAAAACGATAGTGTGGACGGGGATCGTTTTTCCACGAAAGCTCCGTTTTCCAAAAGATCCGGACTATTGTGGACGTAGCCAGAGACACTGAAAAAAGTATTCTTCAAAAAGGAAATGGAACATTATTAATAGCATTTGCATAATTATAGTAAGAGTTATTTTGATGTAACAAGTTACTCAAGGTCATGGTTGCCATAATGAAAGAACTTTATTTGCACAATAAATACTTTTAAAATTTGGGGTTTTAATGGGAATCACCAAAATGTTATAATTTTGAAAATCTCCATCTCCAACTGTTAATACTTTTGTGAGTATATGGTTTAACTATCCAGTATAAAGTTCATATAAAATATATATAATTTTAATTCCAGACTGAACAAGATTAAATGTTTAATTAGTGACAAAGTATGTTTCTCACAGTATCTCCCAATTTTTTATTTGTAATTCAATATTTACCTATATTTAATAATAATAATATTATTATTATTTTTAAGGAAGCATGAAGGAAAGCTAAAGAATAAAAAAACAAAAAAATGCTAGTTTGTGCTAGATTAATATAATTTTTTTTTATTAAATATCAGATTGAGTGTAGATTGTGTGGGGTTGTTTTGCTGTAGCATATTGCTGCTGCTTATTTACACTTTGGGGTAATATTGAACAACCCAGTAACACCGTATGTGCATGCTTGGCCAAGCATGGCTCTAGTCCTTATCCATAAAGCTGAGGGATGATGTGTCCTTGAGCTTCTCAGTCTGCCTTTGAAGTTTTAGCTAAAATCTGTGCATGGGAGTGCCTGGATGGGTATGAGTGTGTGTGTGCCTAGCCTTATGGACCTCTGTAATCCTTTTAAGCGCCTGGACAATAGAAGAACAGCTGGCTTGGCCTTCCTGTGCTCTACTGCATGGAGAAATGTAGGACATCATTTGAGTGGCCAAATCTAGGAATGTTTAGTCATCTATTTTTGTTGTATCAACTATGTTTAACTCTGCCCATTTTTCTATATTTGAGTTTGTCCTCCCTTCATATTTCATGGCCCTGGTGCTCAATACATCCTTATGGTTCAATACTGGCACAGATGTTGTGGAAAGTTTAAGGGGCCCACTTGTGCCATTAGTCCAGCAGCAGGGCCTGGGAGCAGCAGGGGAAGACTTCTCTAATCAGTTTTATTGCAGCTATGCTATTGGGTTAACACAACAGGGTCAGGCCCACCAGCGCTCCATTGCAGATGTGTATGCACGTACACAGAGGGAATCTTTGTATGTTTATACCCTAAGGCAATAGCATAGATAGTAATGCCTTCCTATCCATTGTCTTTTATGCTCTCTCTGTCTCTCTCTCTTGCACACACACACGCTAACGCACACACTGGTCAGAGTGAAACGTGAGACTCCATTTGGTTTACATGCTGTGATCAAATAACTGCATGAAATCAGAATGTATTATTATTAAAATATGGTTAATTAAAAATAACTAAAAGGCAGCAACAGAGCAAGTTGAGGTCTTTGAAACTATGCTTAACCAGATCACCCACATGCTAATGTTAACATGCTTAACACATGCTTAACAGTGTTTAGTTATAGACTATATAAAAGACAGACGATTCATGATTTGCTCAACTGACTGACTTGTGCATTTGCTCACTTGGAGAAATGCAATATTAAAATCATAATAACAGGAACATAGAGTAAAAAAGATCTAACCTATTTTACATAATCATTGTACAAGAGAATGAAAACATCTAAAAATGTTTAGGAAAAACATAAAAACCCGCAAAGGTTAAGGTTGTTTTTCTAGCCATTTAGTTTTACATTTAGCTGAGTTATGAGTAACTTTTAAAGCAGCATATTTTCTTTTAGACATTTAGAAGTAGTTTGTTTTTTGTTTTTTGTTTAGATTGTGCTCCATGTTCTTCCAATCATAGGGCATTATGCTAATGTAGTGTTAGGCTTCCTTTAAAGTGCAACACTTTCCCTGCGCAAGTAACTATGGTGACACTTAGCAAACAGCTAGACAGCAGCACCTAAAGTACCCATGGCCCTTAATGGTCAAACAACAACAACAATATCTGCTTTAAATTTGGGCCTTTTAACAAGAGAGTGGAGGGCATCGTCAAGAAGTCAAAGCTGCATATTTTTGCTGCTTCTGCCTTTTCTTCATTTTTCAGCTCTTGGAGGTTTCCACTTAACATTTCTTAAAACCTGCTCATGGTCAAAATATTTTAAGTCAAAAGAAAAGGGATCATCAAAATTCTTCTAAAGGCAAATATGGATGTCTGTGGCAAATTTCAAGGCATAGTATTCATTTTAAAAATGTTCAACCATATAATTCTGCAGGAAAAGTCAATGAATAATGAAGGTTAACAGGATTCAGTCTCGGGGATTAATTAATCTGTACAAAAGTAGACTTACACACCAGTGACCAGTGGAAACCAGTGTGGTTGAGTTTATAAAATCATACTTGAGCTATCATTTTGTCAGAGCAAGTACTTTCTACATGTTGTAGGTTGTTTCAGAGCCTGGTTTATCCGTCCATGCTGCTCAATTTTTAGAAAAAAGGCTGCTGAAGGAAACCTGAACCTGCGTCCTAGTGCCTGAGGACAACTCCACCCTTATGGGCTACTTGAACCTACTTGGTGTGAGGTCAGCTGGTCAGACGCCAGTTTGGCTGCTGGCTTATAGAGTGAGGGACGCTGTCACCATCACAAGAGCAGACTAGGGGGAATATGAGACCACAAACTGTTGTATGTACTGAATAATGAAATAAACCAAGCAGAGGATAACACAGCATCCGGGTATCTGGTCAAGAAGAAGCAGCTTTTCTAAATAGCTCTGATTAATAGCGGACTGAAAAAGAAGTCAGTGACTGATTTAGCAACGATTTGACTTCTTCATATGGCTCCATTGCTTTTCTGTATTTTCTTTTTTTCTCTCTTTGAATTTCTGTGTACACACTGGCCTCGTTTTGCCTGGCTGCTCAAAAGGGACACAGTTTATACAACAACTCATTAATGAATGATTTTTGCCCCACTGGCAGTCTGCAAATTATGAACAAACGGCTCCTCTGTGTTTCGCTGAATACATCCCAGTTAAGCTATTTAGTCTTTCTCTCACTTTTGTCAATTGACTGCCTTTTGTTTCTATTATAACTACGATCATAATTTGATAATTAAATCACTAAAATCACCTTTCTTTTTTTTTTTACAGAGTCAGTAATTTTGCTTTAACAATCAGGATCGAGAGACAATGAGCAGAAAAGAGACAGTCATTATGAGGATTGGATCTGAGCGCTGGCCTCTTGTAAGCTAATTAGATAATAATGAATAGTTACAATATAATTACAAGAACAAAAAAAAAAAAGAAAAAGAAAAGAAAGACATTTTCGATTACTATAGTGGACCATTATTTGCGCTCATCTTTTAGTTTCATGCTATAAGTAACAAGCTAATCATGTTTTTACCTAGATGAATGGTTCACAGTGTTGAATAATGTATGGGTTATGGCTATTGAGAGCTATGTGTGGGTCGCCCCCAGGCTCTTCTCATGCCATTGGCTTTGAGACGCCCAGTTGTCTGTACTGGCAAAAATGCCACTATTTAGTCTTTTAGTGTTTCCATACATGCTGTGGCATTTAAAAGTCAGATGAAAAGCAATCTTTATCACTACAGGTGAATGTTATTACATTTAAAAAATGGGCAGGTTGACTGACATTAGAACCTATTAGCATACTTTGGTCATAAGAAGCATGTTGCTTCCTCACTGCTAAAGATTGATAAATGACACGTCATGAAGGACACTCTCCCAGGTTATAAAATGATTTACAAGTCCTGAAGGTGTTACCTGCCTGCCTAGTTTTAAAGATGTGTCTTTGCCTTGTCTGACTGTTGATTTGCTCCCATCAGCAGTGTGGGAAAAAAAGAAAGCTTGCACTGGTAAGTTATTTAACAGTTTCGTGGTATTCTGCTGCACAAAATGACTGCGTGATTATTATGTTTGACTAGTTCAGTTCTAATGTCCTACTACTGCACTACTCTGTTTAATTCAGTTCAATTCAATTTTTTAATATATAGCACCAAATTAATATTGTTGTGATTTGAACATCTCAGTGAAGGATCCAGGTAGCTGTCCTGCTATATCTAAGAACTCCAAACTTTCCTAATGGAACTTTTTATGTAGATGTAGATCATAAATTTAAAAGCTGTTAAGAGTTTAACTAAGAAGTAGTTACTATTTTCAGTTAGAGATGTGCAAAGTGCTCCTTTTTCTTCCAATCATAGCTGCACAGGACATTATGCTAATGTGGTGTTAGGCTTTCTTTGAAGTGCAACACTTTCCCTGTGCAGAGAGCTATTTTTGGTTAACCTTTGACTGACGGACAGATCTCACTGACCGACTTTACTAATGAATATAAAGCAGCCACCTCAGCCCTTCTAACCTTAAAAGTGAGCTGCCAGACAAATACTTTACCGAGCATACAAACTAAAGGGTACGACACTACTTTAATAATTTATTGCAGGTCCAATTCTCAGATGCTGGCATCTTTTGTTTGGGGATACCTATAATAATTAATATATCATTTCTTAATCTTTGGTTAGAAATGCAATTGTTCTTAAAATTACACAAGTCTTTGCAAATTTAAATGAGCACATGAGCTACAAGTTTGTCAGGTGCCTAATTTATGAAACAGCTATAATTCAGAATGCTGAAACTGTTGAGCTGATTTAAAATGGGTAATATGAACTATAAAAAGGACAGGCGAATGATGCCATGCATCTTAGATTTGCCTTAATACCAGTGCAAAGATAAAAACTGAAAAGTCTAAGATCATAAATAAAGCACTTTTTAAAAAATTTATTGCAAGGTTTCCTTCTACAAACGATAATTCCAGCTGAACGGTCTGGGCTGGCAATGTTAATGATGCGAAATAAACACGAGTATCAGGATATCGTAGCATTTAAAATGTCTAAGTATGCGCTGGAGCTAATTCGGAGTCAATAGTCTGCTAATCCATATTTTTGTCCAATGTGGTTGAGTTCAGGTGACTGTCTGGCAAGTTAGATAAATGTAACAGTGCCTGATCTTCTTTGGTCATTAAATAATTCCTGTAAAGCTTTCGGGTTTTTTCTTTATAGATTGTAAATAACAGATGGATGTAACAACCATGATGACACACCCCACCCTGGATTTTTATTCACAAAATTAACATTTTAGCTGCTGCCATGCTGTTTTGACTGAGCCACAAGTGAACGCATTTGCACGAGAGAAAAAGCACTAAATTATTATCTAATACATGAATCCATAAACTTTGCGGCTACAATACACAGACACAGATACACTAGTCCTTATTAATGCTTAGAGGTAAAACACTAAAATTTCATTAACCAAAACTGGAGCACAAAAGGTCCAGGTTCAATGTTGCGTAGCAAAGGTATAGCCTAGCAAAGGGCTAGCTACAGCTGTTGGTGTTAACAGTGCAAATCAAAGCAATGATGCCTCTGAGTTTAAGCCTTAACAAAATGCAAAAGGGTGTCGTTGGGTTTTTTTCTTCTTTTCTGTTCTTTTCCAGGGTGTGAACACATTGATATCATTGCTGATTTTGGGGCATTTTAACATGAAAGTCTGTTGGGACTGACTCCCTTGCAGACCAACTTGAGGAAATTCAGTTTTTGGCACTGCTGTGTTGGCTTAGTTGTTCAGCTTTAGAAGTTCTATTATCATGCTGCAGCATGAATCCTTCTCTGGAAAGATACAAACCAGGAGGCAGCATGTTTCTGTATAGTTGTATTTCTCCTTGGACACCGATGCTGATTTACCACGAGTGTCCAACTCCATAGTGGCAATGACTTGCTTTACTGCTGGCTTGATACATTACAACCTAATCTGCTCGTTCGTCCTTATATACAGTCAGAATACTGGTATGTCAGTCCACTCTAACAACTTGTCCCCTGAGACCACCGCTAGACAGCCTAAGACAGTAATGGCGTGTTACAGTCTTTATTTAGAAAAATCTGTAATGAAGTAGCTTTGCTCATGTGACCCAAGCTGATGTATTGATCGTCTGATGGTGTGGTCACTTTCGGTCTGCCTGATCGCGCTTTAGATACAACTGATGTCGTTTCTGGGAAATGTTTTAGAGTGCCATTAGAGGCCTTCAATGCTGGAGGCACGTTTAGCTCCCGAGTCATTTATGTTTTTGTCAGCAAATCTCGGATTATAGATGACCACAGTGGCAGCTTAACCAGAGTCTGGTAATGTTGGTAATCCTTTGGTTAAACTGGAAACATCAGCACCAAAACAGATTTTGAGGCGCTTGAAAAAAAACGCACAAAAGCTTAAAATCTGAAAGTTCATTATTTGCTGATATCATCCTGAAAAGTCACCTTCAGAGATTAACAGGAGACACAGTGACCTCATCAGAATGGGACAAAAGTGGTGGGAGGGAACGGGTTAAGTGTTATCTGGGGGGATGTATCTGGATTTGCTCCGACACCCTTGACTGAACAAGTATGGTCCCTGTACCTGCATGACTAGTGATAAGGACTATGACACATCTGCGCTCTCTGCTCATAGTCTTAGTGGTGACAGCTATTCATCATTCAGGCATGCTATATATGCTTCTTGACTAGGAGTTCTTGTTTTTGCACAACACAGCCACTGCAGTAGATTATATGGCAGTATAAACTCTCCGTTACAGAGGAAATGCACTGCATACCATGTTTGGCTGATGGTTTTCTCGTAAATCCTTGCAAGTATTCAATAAAGGGCATTATGCGTGTTTAATTGAAATATTTTTTATATTTTAATTTGAGCTCAGGTGACGTGAAAGAAATGTGTCTATACATGTATTCATTCCCAAAGAAATGACATTTTATATGTCATGCTAGTGGCTCAGGCTCACACTGAGTATTGTTGACTGTTCTGAAGTCACAAAAATATTTAGCTTGTAAGAAGCCAGACTTTCCTGTCTTTTTTATAAATTGGTCTGGACCACTAGTCTCAGTGTTTTTCAATGCTTTTCTTTGGACATTAGCTGCTTTTCCCCTCATTTGCAGTCCAGGCTTGAGTTCGATCATTTCCAGAGGATTTAGTTTAAGCCACTGAACTCTGGCCCATGAATCCTTCAAAAATTAAAAAAAAAAGTTTTTCTGCAAAGGATAAACAAATGTTTTGATCAATATATTAAAAAAAACAGAGATTGGCAGGCATAAAGTGGTGTTTTTGCACAAACAAGGTGATTTTCAAAGAGGATTTACCCAAAAACACTGAGCAGGGCGTGTATTGTGTTCTTAAGAATTCAAGGAACTAAGCAAGTTGAGGACAAAAGAAGTAGCAGGCCTAAAGTACCTGCCTACAGCAGATGACCAGTATCTGAAAGCCATGTCCTTAAGAAATAGGAATAAATCCAGAAAAGAATAAAAACAGGACTCAAGCAATCCATGTGCCCCTTCATTTGAGCCATCTACTGTTCACTGCAGCTTCATCAGAAATGATCTCAGCGGAAGGGCGGTAGTCTTCCTTAAGAAAGTGAAACAAAGAGAAAAAACTCAGATATGCAGTGGCAATAACTCTTATGCAGTGATGAATCCAAATTGAAACTTTTTTGTCAAATCGTCGTCACTATGTCTGGATAAGGTCAGGAGAGAGGTACAACAGTGAGTCTACAGCTATCTGTAAAACACTCTGTAGGTTGTGTCAGATTAAGATTAAGAAGATAGAAAAGTACCACCAGATGTTTATCTGCTAGACTATCTGGAAAACATCATGATTGGCAGTGGCTTCATTTTTCAGTATGATAATCACTCCACACACTCCCAATGCAGTCATAGATCGGCCTCCCCAGAGCTTGATACTCAACATCACTGAAGCAGTGTGGGATCATTGTGACAGAGAATGGGACAAAATGCAGTCAACATCTGAAGAAGAGCTTTCATTATCCTTCAAGAAGCCCAGAGAACTATTCCTGAAGACTACTTAAAGAAATTACATGAAAGCTTCCCTAAGACAATTCAGGCTTTTGCAGAATAAACGTAGCCATTCTAACATACTGGCTTTCAAACTTGTTAGAAATATTTAAACTCTGTCTTTTATAAATATAAAGAAACCCAAGACTTTTGAAAAGTCCTGTAAACATCTTACTAACTTAAAAAGTCACTTAACTGCTAAATATGATACAGACATTAAACGTCCTTAGAGGATGAGTCCTGCTGTTCACTCGATGTTCACTATACTTTTCTGTGTTCACTGAAAAGTATCGCACAGCACATTACACTAAAATAAAAGAGTGACCACAGTGGGTATTTTATCTGCTAAGCACCAGCATGTTGGTAATGGCACTGTGAGTGTGATAGCTCAAAGCACTCCAACCTGAACTTGGCTTTCCATCTGGTTTGGATCCAGGAACTGCCAAACCATTTCAGGCCCCCCTTTTCTTTTTACCTGTTTTATGGTCAAGGTCCAGAGGAAATGTGCCAAGTGTAGCATGGAGGGAGAAATTTGGCTGCTATTTGCAAGATGCTCTGATATATATATGGATCTTCCCACGATTAGCTTATTAAAATTGCCTTTTGATAAGGAGATTAAGTTAAATGTCATTTCCTGGAATGGGAGGAGCTACTTAGTGAATGCTTTCATAAGGATGTAGCCACAATTGATGATATTTGATGCTGTTTTTTGGTTAGAAATAAAACTTTCTTCCCTTTTTTGTAGCTACCTTGGAATTAAACAATCCTTTCCTTTTAATAAATGCTCTGGCTACCAAAAGATAACTCTCATGCCGTAGCTGCTACAAGCTGATATGCATTGTAAGAGTGAATTTCATAGATTCGAGCATTATCATCAGTTTACAATTTGCTGGATGAGTTGAGCAATAGCCTTTTATTATTATGCTGATAAAAGCATATCTCAGAGCATACTTGTTACTGTATAAACAAAATTGCTATTAGAGGCTTGTAACACTCTCAATTTATCTTAGCAGCATCTCTGAGTTTTCCATCCTCCTTTTTTCTTCCTCTTTCCTCTCATCCATTCTCTCTCCTTTTTCTTTCCTCACCCCTGCAGAGATGGACCAGTTGGGCTGGAAGCTAATTTGAAGCCAATCAATACTAGTCTGTGTTTCTTCCTGTGTATCAACCCAGTCCAGTGCCCTTGTCTAACTGCTGGCAGAGGGAGAGGAAGAGAGGAGGGGAGCATCTGTTTTGTGACTAACGCCCTCTGACTGTAAATCTATGGCAGCCGCTAAACACCACTCCTCCAGCCATTGTGCTAAGTGCAAAAGACTATCTGATTGAATCCAAATTAGATTGATTTTAATGCCAAATCCAGTTGTTAAATGTGTGAAATGACAAAAGCCCTCTTAGGAACTTGATTAACTGCATTCATGGCATTTTAACTGATGTTTGAGGGTTTTTTTTTTAAATTATAGATTGAATGTTTGATTGAGTATGTACACACAGAAAATTAACAAATGCACTTTACAGCATACAAACACAGATGCAAGTGCAGTCTGCACACTAGTGCAACACTGCAAATTTTGATATTGGTCCGATACCAAGTAAATGCAGGGCCGATATTCCTGATACCAATGCCGATACTGATACTTTTTAACATGTAAAGGCAGTTTATGTAGAGGAGAACATTGTGTATTTATTTTATTTCATTATTTGGTAATTCTGAACACATTTTAATGACCATGTGTCCAAGCAGGGGATTGTAAATGTGCATGTCTCTAAAGCACTTGGGGTCACCTTCTGTTTTTTAAATGTGCAATAGGCTATAAATAAAAGAAATGTGACACTTAATACAAAACAGTTGAGGCATTTTGCATAGCGCAGGTATATTTTTCATTTCTTAAAAAAGTAATTTAACCCAATTCACTGGACTACATACCTAAGAGCGTAGATAATCGATCTAATCATGCAAGTATCGATACTATCGATACTGGGCTCTATCTGCTCACATTTGCTACACACACACGCACGCACGCAGCCTGTCCTTTCCTTTGCTTACACGCAACAGCACTGATGTTCAGAATTAGACTCTTCCCAAGACAAGAGCAAGTCCCCTCCTCTCTTTTTTCCCAGCCCCCTTCTCCTTAAACAGCCAATGAGGATGCCATTTATTCATGAGGTGGAGTAGAAGCAGCCATGTGTAGGCAGCCTGCCACAGGAGGAGGTGTGACTCCATGAGCCAAAAGTGTGTGTATGCACAAGAGTGTGCTCACACTGAGAGAGGAGGTGGTGGAGTAAAGAGAGTGGAGGGAGAGAGTGTATGTAGGCATGCAAGTGAGACTCCGGGGAAGGAGTGACAGGCAAAGAGGGGAAGAAAGCCAGGTGCGTTTTACTCATCTAATTACTGATTCACACAACACAAAAACACATACAGACACACACTCACTCCACAAACTGAAGGTAGTACCTACAGAGCCTGCACTGAAACAGTGAATTGTAACACGTGTGTGGTGCGCTCAGAGCGACAGAGGGGATCTCTGAGGATACACGGATGAGAAAGAGGTGTGGGGGAGCCAAGGAAGAGGAGCCCGAGTGTGTATCGCCCAAGGGGGAGTTCATACACACCGCAGACAGCACACACACTCCAGCGGGCACTCGGCACTGTTTCCCTGACAACTAGAATGGGCTGCAATTTGTGCACCTTGCAGAAACGGGAGGAACACTACAAACTGCTCTACGAGATCGCACAGGTAAGTGAGACTTGAAGGGGAATGCGCTGGCGGAATAATCATTGTCATAAAGTTAGTGACGAGCAAAAGTGACAATGTTAATGATGGTGTGTGAAAGACACTGAGGTGAGGGCAAAACAAAAAACCTCAACAACAAGGATCAACTGAGAAAATTGAGAGCAAATCTAAGGAGGGAGGTATAAGAAAGCAGCAGGGTTGAGTGGGAAACCCAGAGAAGAAGAAAAAAAGACAGGGTACATGAGAGAGATGCACAAAAATGAGTTACTTCCAAGCAGACAGGCAAAGAGCCAATGGGTGTATGTGTGTGTGCATGCATGTATGGCTGTGTGTGTATTTCTTCACTCCATCAAAGTAAGTGAAGCTAGTTATTTCTCCTCAGTAGCAGGAGATGTGAGAACAAGTTCAGCTCGTCTTCCCGAGCTGGCTCCGGGGGAATTCATCACATCTCCTCTGACTGTGACTGTCTAGAAGCAATACAGTTCAAAGCGCAGCCGGCAAATGTGTTCTGCTGTTTTCCTTTGTGTTGTTTGTCAGAAATGGACTTCTGTGACCTAACATATGATGGGTTTTTTTTTTTCCTGTCTGCTGTCATGTAAAAAAAAAAAAAAGAACTGTTCAGCTACTCCAATTTAATGCTCAAGTGAAAGTCCTAAAATATAGGGAGAAATAAAACCCATGATGCTCATGATAGTCTTCAGAAACACTGCATTACTGTAAACTGTGGTGAATGAGTAACTTGTTATATTGTACGGTGCCTGGCTGTTGGTTAGACAGGAAATGTTAGATGGTGTGACTGTGCTGAGGAAAAACATGTAGGCAAAAATAAATGTTTTCTTTAAATCCTTTCTGGAAACTGTTGGGCAGTTTTTCAGCAGGTTTCAGGTGTTTGAGACAACTTTCAACAGCGAGCAAAGGTTGGATAACCTTGTAATTTTCAGTTGCACACTTTGCATCACTAATGTATTGGGAGGAAACACGTGTTCTGGACCATCTCTGTTGTTGGGAACGGTGCTGGCAAACATCGGGCCAAAATTCATTCATCATTTAGTATCTTACACTGTTACAGACAGCAGCGAAACTAGATACAGCATGATGGGACTGAGCAGTGTTGTTGCACGCCAGTTCCTTTTGCTATGTAAAATATACTGTAATCGTATACTATCATTCAAAGTGTTAGTCTGAAAATATTTAGATATATATTAATATATACATATACATGTGGGGATCATACTCTAAATGTCAGCTTGTTCTCAGTTAGTTGATGTTAATGATGTTTAATGATGACAAGGCAGCCGTAGGCGTCTTTGTTATGACCTCTCTAAAATGGAACAAATATACCGTCATTAACGTAACTTTCCACCACCGCATGATGCTGCTTTTACGAGCCTTGTTCACAGCGCCGCAATCTCAAGCTCGTTATGCTTTCAAACTAAATGCCCCCATGCTTTTAATGAGGCAGTGGATGTTTGTGTTGTCTGCCTGGGCGGAGTGCAAGAAAATTGGTCATGTCAATTTAAAAGAAACTATAGGAGGTTCCGGCTGCTTTTGTAGGAAATTGTTAATGGACTAGTACATACTTGCCAAAACAAAAGGCGTAGCTGTGATATGTTGGAACACTGAATGCAGTCAATGCAGTCAAAGAGGTGTTAAATGAATGTGGTCAACAAAATAATAAGATTAGGAGTATACAAGTATGTAAGTCATAAACCCAATCCCTCTCTTTAATGTGTTTATTATTTTAGATGAGAGGATTGATATCGCTCTAGAGTTGCGTCCACACCAGAAGCAATGTGGTGAGCTGACACCATATAAACTAAATGACCTTTCAAGTGACAAAGGATTAAATTGCAATGGGCGGGACTAAAGCAACTACCAATGAGAGTGCAGGATACCGCTGCTTGATGTGACCTGGTAGTACATATGTTAGAGAGTTATCCAGGTTAGCCCTACGACAGACCTGGATGGATGGATGGATACTTAGGCAACTAGATACAGAAATGTCCACAAGCAACTCCTTTCAAAGCAACACTGGAGTCTGATTCTATGCACAGATAACACCATCAGCTCTAAAACTCTTAATTTATGTACACAACAAATAAGAGCAATATTATTTGTTTCCCCCTGCTCTTTGTTACTAGCAAAATAGCTGCAGTCTTAAAGACCTGTAAGAACAGTAGACTGCCAATAAAAGATGGACATCAGCATTGTGACATCACCAACTGGTTAGTGGAGAACCATTTAACCCTTTTAGCCCAAAATCATGAAATAATTGCCAAAAAATTAAAATGTTTTAAAAATGAAGTAACCTTCTGACATAAAAATGAAATATTAATTTACATATATGATTTTTGATTTCCTTATCATATTTTCTTTTTTCTGTAAGTTATTTCTATTGTGCTATATTTTTTAGGGTTTTTGAAGGGGAAGAAATCACACTGATGATATAGAAGTCTTAAAAACAGCATTGAAGCCACAAAAAGCCTTGAAGTTTGAGTTAAGTATAAGGTACACAATGTTACTCCTCTTTGCAGGCAGAGGAGAAACCACTGCTGGCCATTAAAAATAAAAATATCAAGTGTAAAGCCTGATTCAGGCTTGTTGTACACCTCACGATCTTTAAACATCTTTGGAGAAGAAATTTAAAATGAAAACTCCAATTGCTTTTATTCCTGTTTCAAATTATTCTCCTGGAGTATTAATGTATTGTTCATAAGATGACTGCAGTAAGTCTGGTGTGCCATCAAGAACCAATATAAATGGTTGGTTCCATTTGCAACCATCACCATTCGCAGATGACTCAACCAAGCCTGGTTTAAACCACTTTTGCTTCACTTTTTAGGCCCAAAAGCTCTACACATCTCTATATGTCTACATTATAGACATGACAGTGACATCTTCATTCTGTCATTTGCTCTTGTGCCAAAAACAAGAGCAAATGCAATTCAATGATTATTACTGTTTTATATGATATAGGTGCACTCATCCAAATGTCAGCAAGGGAACATAAAAACATGACAACACTTTTTTTCTTCCAATGTGCAGTCTAAAACTACACCACTGTTCATTTTTCAAAAGGTTGGCATTGCAATGAATTGGCTTTCAAATGGCACCAACAGGGAAATAAAAGAGAATAAGGCCACATAACAGATAAATAAGACATTTTTAAAATTTAGAGCGGATGTAATATAAATCACACCATTTGCATGGGGATTGGCTGGAACTAACACAAAAAGAAGGCCTTATGCTTCCCTCCTATTTCAGCATCACATTATA
>VUQR01010128.1:0-38912 GCA_015108515.1 Hemichromis elongatus | reverse complement strand
TGCATTATTCCCTCATCTACATAATCAAAGAGTGTTTGCAGATAAACTGCTGTCGGGTAAATCCTTGTCTAAATAAATGTACATATTGCACATAGTCCTGCAGATTTAGCTAACCTGCCTTTGTTTGTTTTGCTTTCTTTGTCCCACCCTGTGATTGTGTATTCCTCCCTAATTTCCACCTGTATTTTTATCACTCAGTCTTCCTTGTGTATATTTATAGCCTCACGTCTGTCTCTGTCCTTTGTCAGCTTGCCTGGTTTCCCTGCCTTTTTTGTTGCCTGGCTTTGTTGATCCCACTGTTTGTTACTGTTCTCTGTGCCAGCTTACTTTTGTGTTTTCGTTTTGGATTTTGTCATACCTTATCCCAGCTTTTTGCGTTTTCCTGGATTCTTGATCAGGCCCTACTGAAGACTCCTTTTTATTTTTTCAACACGACTGTCTCTGTGTTTACATTTTGAGCTTATTTTGAACTGTAAGCACGTACCAAGTAGTTTGCATTGTTTTCAATTGCATTTGCACACAGACAGGAAGTACATACATGAGCAGGATACAAAACTTAAAAAGTCACTTGTGCATTCATGCAATGAAGAACATTCAGCTTATTATTTTATTTCAGTCCAATGTAATGAGACACTCAACTTCTAATGGCTGATACACAAGTAAGAGAGCGTGATAACAAGAAAATAGTAAAGGTTGATTGAAATTACAGTTATAACAACCAAGTATAGCAAAGTGTCATTTGGATTAGTTAAAAACAAATTTTAAAAAAAAAACGGCCCTGTAGATTTGGTGCTTTTTTGTGAACTGTGCATGCCAATGTTTTTATTTATTGATACTGCATCGTTGGAACTCTTGAACCTGTAAAATTACATGGGGCAGTTACTCTATGTAAGTGCCTTCATTTAAAGTAATCACAGCCAACAAACAACCCTGAACTGCAGGTTCTGTGGTGCAACAGCAAGCATTCAACAAACATGGTCCGAAGGTCACTTTGCTCCTAAGAGTGATCCAGACAAACCCACTGTTACAAAGCAAGAAATATTGTTTATGTCATTGTAATAAATGAAGCAAAATGTGTATTTCTCTTTTCCTGATACAACACATCTGACTGACAACTCATGAGGTCATGAGATGGTTGTAATCAGAGAGCCACCCAGTCGGGGAATACTCATTTTTTCCTCGTAACCAGTATTTGCTAGTTGGTCACTGGTACCAGTTAGTTCAGTGGTTTCTGGGCCTATGTGAAAGGGGCCTTAGGTTAGTAGTAATAAAATTCTGAATATTAAAGGTCACAAGCATTAGTCTAGTACACAGTGAGCAAGATGTCTTCTTTGTTATCTTTTGTCTGAACTGATAAAAAGAATACTACTAAAAATAATAGTAGAGAGTCCAGTCAGGCAGTGATGTAGCATCACGGATATCGGCACAGTTTTTTTCTTTTGGAAATACTTTTTAACCCTAAATGTTTGCTGAGCACTGGTATAATAAATAAGCTAGAAAAACAACAGACAGATGATATCACTTAGCAGTAAATATTCGGAAAAGCCTTTTAACAACTGAGGGAAGCAGTACATGATACTTCCATACCAGTTACACCCTTGTTATCGCACTTCATCGTCTCAGTTATAGCACCTTGAAGTTAGATCTGTCCATTTTCCTCTCCTTTTGAACTAGGCCAGCCTTTTTTGCAGGCACGCCCTCCAGAGACAGATGCTGTGCCTCATGTCCAGCCTGTTAGACAGCATGAAGGGGGCTACATATTCACCCCTTTCATCCTGTCACCACCTATGGTATCCAGCGAGTGCCACAGAGCAAGCAAGGGTGTGGTCAGACCCACACAGCCGTCACCTCCATATGGCCAAATCCGACCTCAACCGGGACTTCATCCTTGCTTCTTCTCAACCAGTGTAGAGATGTTCATAGGTGAACATGATTGATGAAGTTATACTAGGTGGAATACACATAACAAAGATGTCTGGGATTTACTATAAGGTGGCATTGGTGATGAATGTAATCTTCTGTTGCCAGGCCTCAACTTCTATTGACGCGTTTGGGCCAATAAATGAGCCACAGAGGAAGAAAACAGTTTCCTTATCAGAGGAGCACAACATACATGCTTCTTTTGTCTATATCTGTCTCCTTGATGGGATTTTGAGCTTTCACTGGAAAGTATTGGATGAACTGACCTTTCCATTTTTTCTTGCATTTTCTGGGCCCAACAAGTTGTCTGTCTGACTGTGTGGGTCAATGAGTTTGACCTTTCCACCTGTGACTGTAATTCCACTTGACAAGTCTCTCTCTCTCTCTCTTTCTTAAGCACACACACAAGCACAGTTGCATGCACTCGCTGTGTGTAGTCAGAAAAAGAGAGGTCTCTGTGTTGATTCAATGTTAACCTGCAGGACTGACAGTTTTTATGATCTGTCAAATTAATTAGAAAGTCTTGTATTTCATATTGGAAAATGAAAAAAGCCCCCCCCCAAAAAACCCATGTTAATCTAGCATTATGGAAATGAACTCTGCTGCTAAAGACAGATCATCTGGTGTCTTCCATCATGGTTATAGTTGCTCATTGGTGCACAGCATGGTGATAATACCACATGATTTAGAGGTGCATATGGCCTCATCGCTGGCGCTGTGGGTAGCACGTCTTCTGGTCGCCAGCCAAAAGTGGAAACAGGAAACGGGCGATCATTCAGTGCCAGTTTAATACAGGAAACCGCATGCTTGTTTTGCACGAGAAACAAATGAAATATGTGGGATATCTTTGATAATAAACAGAAGTATGTGTGTCTGTGTGTGAAGCTTAGCAGAGTGTAGTGGACTGAAGCACAAGTGCATTTAATCTTCCTTTTTCTTTCTTTGTGCGTCTGTGAGCAAACACACGCTTTTGTCCCCGTGTTTGTGTCTGAGGGGGAGTCACCAAGTCAGGGGAAGACAGGTCCAGTGTGTGTGGTGGGGGAGGTTGCGGGGGCAGTAAGAGTCGTCGTTTCGCACCACCGGCCAACAATCTCCCCCTGTGTTGGCTCTGATAAGCCCAGGATGAAAGCCTTTTCTGTGGGCAGAGTGACACTCCTCGCCTGCCTCCCTCCCCCTCCAGCCCCTTCAGACGAGGCAAAGAATGCATACATGATGCATGTACACCAAACTACACAGCACGGCGGTAGATATGCCAATTTGTGTAACACAGAAGCAGAATCACAGTTGCCATCCATTCACCAGCTTTACTGTGTTTTCCCCCTCCGTTTTCACGACTGTGTAAAAATGTCATTCAAGCCCTCAGCATCTGACAAGAGGACTTATCAGTTGTTATCAGCCTCTCCCTGATTACCATACTCACTGATCAGCCAAGTGGCCTGGACAAGATAGAGGAAAAAAAGGGTGAGGTGGAGGTAAAATTGGAAGGGAAAGCCAGTGTGAGAGAGAATGAGGCAATTGAAAGGAAATGTGAGTTGTCTGACATCAATAAGTCTCTTAACCCCCCCCCCAAATTCTCCTGATTTTTTTCCCTTCTTAACCTCGCCCTCTCCAAAACACAAAGTGTCACCCTCCTCCACCCCCCATTACTTATCAGTCACCAGACACTGTTTCAAGTCCGTTCCGTTTGGCTGCCCCTGTCTGTCTTTTTGCCTGTTTGTCGCTGTCCGTCTATCCGACTCATTAATACACTCTGGCATAACCCCACTGTCGGAGGTGGCATGGATTTTCTGTAGACCCTGGAAGGAAGAAGATAGCAGTAGAAGACACAGAGGCAGCCTGTCATTCACGTGTGGCGCAGACAGACAGTAATTTTGTCTAGTCTCAGTGTGTGCATGTGTGTGTGTGGGTGTGTGTGTGTGGGTGTGTGTGTGTGTGTGTGTGTGTGTGTGTGCTGTCAGCCAATGACTGTTATACAGTCTGAAGTCAACCTTGTGCCAGAATAACCCAATAATACACCTTATGGCCAAACGCTGCAGGCTATGTTTTGTCAGGTTAGACAGATGTTATGACGAACCATCTGGAGCTGTTATGGATATGTTGCAGGCATTTGCTCCTACACAGTGGTGCAAAAAATGCACACATACGCATGAAATATGCAGAAAATACTCCCCCAGATATTCGGCTGTCACAGCGAGGGGAGGTGGGGGATACTAAAACTTAACTTCTGAGACCTAAAAACTTCACAACCTTCACGTTAATGTAAAATTTCTCCCGGTCTTTGGAGAAGTTCGTTGGCAGAGAAGGTGTGATTCTCATCTGAGACCAAATTTAAGTCATACTTTTAATAGTCAAACCTCTTTTTTCCTCATCCCAGTCTCCTTTTTTTCCCCCTTTTAATTCACCTAACTCTTGCCGGGAATTTCTAAGGCTTGTGGGATCATAATATTCACTGTGTTATTTTTTTCGCGCCCTCTGTGTCGTCTGCTTGGCAGCTCGGTGTGTGCATGTGTCTCCAAGACGCTGTTAGCGGCATGCTTAAAAATGCAAATGGACTGTTATTGTTTCACAGTCAAGTGCGTTTTGAACCCACGGGGTGTATCCTAGGTCCAGGTGGTCTGGGGGGAGATTAGGTTACAGCTGGGAGATGGTGTTGAATTCCCACTTAACCAACTCGGGTTTAGGAGTCATTAGGCCCACTCAGAGCCTGGCATCGAGGCCAGTTACAGATAGAATGACACTAAACCATCTGCATAGTGATGGGGGGGGTGTAACCATAAGCCTTATTCTGAGACAGGAAATGCCCTCTGGATGGAGAGTGGCTGAAGCTCTGCTTTTGTTGTTGTTGTTGTTTGTTTGTGTGAATATATATTAAGAGGTGCTGCTTTATTCACACTTGTTGTGATTAGGGAATGTGTGTCAACCAGTCTCACCAGCTTTTTGTGCTGTAATACAAACCAGCTCTCTATACAAGGCTTCCAGAGTTCACTATATCTGTTGTTGTTCCAGTAACAGATAAAAACCCATTTGATGATGGTATGATCTGATGCTTATGTGTGCTTGCAAGTGCCTTAATGAAAAATTAACAAATACCTATAGGAAAAAATGACTCATAAGTATGTTTGCACATCTGCCTGTGCTATGGTCTGGAGTTTGGTAAGCCAAAGACTAGAAATACTAGTTTTGCTTTTACAGACACACTGATGTGTGTCTATCTTAGGGAGGGGACTGATCGATGCAATGTATTCCCTAGGCTCTTACCCTAACCTCAACAACCCCAGCTGTGTCAAACCCTAACCCGTAACCTTATTCCAAGCTTAACCCTAACACCAAATCAGAGTGAAAACATGATCCTTATTTTGCCAAGATGTCCAGTGATATGAAGAAACTACGACAGATAGACATAACTAGGCACCCAAAGCCCATTTGGCTGTTAACTCCAGATCTTTTAGTTGCACCACTTGGTCTTAATCAGTTGAAATTAATATGTTTTCATGGTCAGAGAGTAAATAAACTTAAGTAGAGACTGTCTTGTCAAAGGATGTTACCAAGATCTATGAAAAGATGTTCATCGTGTTTGGAAAAATTCAGTGCTGTAGAAAAGTCTTTAGCCACCCCTCATTTCTTCATATTATACTTGAAAAGTGGAATATAGTTGTACGGAGGAAATACACCAGTAAAGACGGAAATACATTATATAAGGACAAAACTAAATGTATACAGTTCTAATCTATTTGAAAGTCAATATTTGGTATGACTACCTTGTTTCTTCAGCACAGCCTGAGTTCTCTTAGGCAGCTTTCTTCTTTAAATAGTCTTCAGGAATAATTATCTGGGATTCCTAAAGCACATTTAAAGCTCTTCTGTTGATGCTGACTGCCTTTTGTTCTGTTCTCTGTCAAGATGATCCCACCCTGCTTCAATAATATTGAAGGCCAGACTCGGGGCGAGGCCAATCCATGACTGATAAAAGTTGGACTGGTTTTTAGATAGCGTCTTTCTACTCTGAGCCCTCAAAATGCTTTATATAACATGTCTCAGTCACACAAGCATTTTATTCAACGCTTTATAACTTTTACAGTCCAGTGGACGCATTGAGGAACAATGCATCCCTTGGGTTAGTGTCTCACCCGAATATATTACGCAGCAAACTGGAGGAGCCAGGGATTGAACCACCAACCTTATAAACTGCAGATAATCTGTTCTACCTCTTTTCTACAACCACCCTGAAAGTGCTTTTCTATCAATGATACTTTCATAGCAATGGCAGCGTGTTTAAGCTCACTGTCATGCTGAAAACTGAAGCCTTCATGAGTCAGTTGCTTTCCAGATGATATGACATGGTGAATCATAGTCTGATGGTACCTATCTTCATAATTCCATCAATTTTGACAAGTTCCCCACTACCCCTTGGAGAAATGTAGCATCACAGTGTTTTACAATTATTTTAAATACACAGCATGCCGACATATGCATGCTTTTTGGGTAATAGCTCTTTGGCACCTTGCTGGTACAAAAATACTATTTTATGCTGTCAAACTGTGTTAGCTTTGGCAATTTTTTTTTATAGATTTAACGAAAGAAAAGTGAACAACTGATGTGTTTTTGCATCAGGCTTCCGATGACAAGATGCTTAAAGATACACCTTAAAAATTGTTGTTTTGTTACTTTGTTCATTATATGTAGACACAACACTAATTCATCCTTTAAATTAGGTGCCTTTATAAGTTATTCATAGATCAGCTTTAAGTGGCTTAACACACAAAAATCCACACAAACATTGGACTGAAAATCAGTGAAAAAGCAGAGGACAATGAAAGACAATTTTAAATATTCCGATAAAAATCTTTCTTTTTTTAAGGGAAAAATACAAAAAAGTGAAGGGTGAGTCAAGCCTTTTGCACTGTACTGTTTAGTTCCACAAATCCAGCATGCCGGAGAAGGAAGGCATCAGTTTTGGATTTTTACACCAGGAAGCTCATCATGACAGAGGTTGTCCTTGTACTCAATTTCATCCGAGCATGAGGTCTGACTCACGAACAGTCATACAGCCATGCTATAAAGACCGTTTCACCGGTCAAGCCACCGTTTAACCACTTGGAGACAACATGTGCATGAATCTCCTGTTTTAGCATTAGGTTAACATACAAACTGCTTCATGTTACCAGGGACGTGAAAAGATCTGTTTCCAGTATATTTAGTTCATCTCATCTAAAAGTGAGGATCAAGGCTCATGTTGTAGATGCACTTCTTCACGCAGGATACTGAAACAACCCTATAAGTAATAAAAGCTTTCACAACAGACCTCATGCTGGGGAGAGCGGCCTTAAAAAACATTCTTTACTCTTTGTAGGAAAAACAACACAAAGAAAGGCAGTTTGTGTCAAGAGCTGCGTTGTTCAAACAACTGCTTTTGCACCTTTCACACAAAAATAATATTTCACACAGCTACAGCAAGCCCTTTTCAGGCCAGGTCATAGATGATTTAAAGCATGACCGGTGCTGTAGTCTTCCTTGTGAGGAGAGATAAACAACACGGAGCAAAAAGATGAGTGCCTGTGTTCTTGCTCAGTGAGCCATCATCGTTACAATATGCTTCACTGCTTTGTTATGTGGAAACTCATATAAATCAGATATGCAACACATTTTGAGAAACAATGGCCTGATTTAGCGATTCATTCTGAAATTCGGCACAGCCCCATCCACTAATCATCATCCGCTTTATATTATGTTGGCGGCAAACGTGATTAGACATTCACTCAGTCATATTGCAGACGTGCACTCTACTGCCTGAAATGGTGAATACAGTTTAAGCCTTGATTAAGCTGGGTCGAATGAGGGGTAAATTGCACCACAGTGCGTCTCTCACTTAACTAACCAGCCATGCTTTCGGATGGAAGTATTTTTCATTGCTGGAAGGAGCTCTTCTTGCCCGCTCACAGCTAGTGAAGTGTGAAGTCGTTTTTCTTCCCCACCAAAGGGCGGACCGAGCGAGCTTCATGTGATGAATAATGCTAATGTGTTAGGTGCTTCCAGTGTGCATAAACATGCATCACTTTAAAATGAAATAGGCTAAAATTCGGTAGGAGGAGGGAAAATGTTAAGTTCACACTCTAGGCTTCTTTAGAGGAAAGAAGAAGACTTAATTTTATGCAAAAAGCAGCACATAAATCTTTGATTTTTATTACTCCCCAGTAAAATGTTTTTACTTCCCAAGCTTTAACATTTTTGCTAATTATGCCCTCTGCATCCAGCTTCCTCCTTCTTCTTTTCTTTTTTGCCTTCAACCAAATCTGTGCCCATGTGAATAACATGGGCACAGCAAGTCTGCTTCAGTAATGACGCCTACTTCCTCAGCATCTTATATTTTATTTAAACATACATATATCACAAACATAATGGCAAAACAAATAATAAATATCTCGTTGTTAATCGTCAATCAGTTAACAAATGATGTTGATATTTTCTTAAAAATCTACGTTAGTAGGGTAGGGTCCTACTTGCTTCAGTGCTTCAAACAACAAGAGGCTAATTTCCAACAGATGTCACAGTCAGCCTTGGATTTCTCTTTAGTTTTCTCTGTCTCTTAGCTGGTAATGAATATGGTGCCAATTCCTTGAACCCGTTAAAACCCTGACAATGTTTCTGTATAGCTAACCCATAGCTATAGGGTTGAGTACACACAAGACAATGGAAATAAAAGGGTCCTTGAACGCAACATGGCCACAGTTTAAGGTATGAGGCTGGATGGACAAGATCTTTTTATTTCTTATACCACATCATTTTTTGAAGTGCCATTTACTAAACCTCACATCCTTTAATAATGGAAAAAATATTAACACGTAGAATACTTAGAAGACTTAATAGTAAATAGTTTCCCCAGTAAAAGTGACAAAAACAGTGGTTATTTTTCAGTATATAGGAAATGAGTCGACGTCGGTTTAGGAGAAATGATTTTTCCTGGTTTATGTCTAATGCCATAAATATTAAAGTAGAAATGCCGTAATCTGCTGACTTGTTTTGCTATTTGAAAAGGGCTTTCAAGGATAAAACATTGTGGAAGAAAATTAGGTCTTCTTCTGCTTTTTCTTTTTCTTCTTTCCAGCTGCTCCTTTTCAGGGGTTGCCCCAGCAGATCATCTGCCTGTATCTCACCCTAGCCCTTGCATCTTGCTTTGTCACACCAACCACTCTGCTTGTCCTCCTTTACTACATCTCTAAAGCTTCTCTGTGGTCCTCCTCTTTTCCTTCAAAATGTGGCAGGGTGTGTATTGTATTTAATAACTAAGTGAAATCCAGACTCAACCTTTTCTACAATACAAAATTATGCACGTGCATAAGTGTTGTTTCATTTTCTCATATATGTAACCTCTTTGTGAACTCAGCCGTCTGGATGAATTATTAGGGTCTAATCGGTGACCCCGAGAGCCTAATTCAAACTCATTGCTAGTACGTATCAAGGGGCTGGAGGAAGGGGCGCTCCATTGTTAAGCTCGGCTCGCTGGCTGTTGTTTTAATGGCAGATGAGAGATTAATGGCGATCTAATGGCTGTGGGGAGGACTCAGAGCAACAATAGAGTCCTGCCACAGTGCAGGCCCAAGTACATTAGCCAGTGAGAACAACTATCTGCTATGAACACACACATGTGAAATGCACACATGAAAATAATCACTTATTCTCCAGACACCCGGACACATTCATATGTACAGATGCACGAGTGAAAATGATTCACACCGCATTTATTGATTTGTCAGTAAAGAAGTTTTGCTGTCATCCATCATCAGTGCATCCCATCTCATCACGAGCAAAACAAACAGAGCTAATTCTCAACTCGGCAACCCCCCCAGTGTGACAAAAGGAGGCTAATTTATGCATTGGCGACATGGTGTGCGGGGAATAGGAGCGTGGCAGTGGGGTTGGATGCTCACTCTTGGATCGTGGTAATTGTGATTTGGTTGCTAGGATGTTGAGGGTAATGAATGTCTTGTTGATGCAGTTTGTCATAACCCGTGCCATCCCTGGCTGCTTGAGGACACAGAGCCTATTAGTTAAACACAGACACATTGGCCCTGCCATGATGTATGAGCCCACCATCTAGAAGGCATTAGTTATTTGATGAGAGAAAATGAAGCAAACTGCCAGGTTAGAATAGGTGTTGAATAAGAAGCAAACCTCTTGACTCGTGCCATCTAGCTTTTTTTAATCATCAGGTAGAAATTGAATGAAAGTATCTTTTAATTAAAGCTGAAATAGTTTGGATTGTCTTGGGGATGATACAGTAGGAGGCTGTTTTTTTAAAGTAACTCTAGCTCACACTCTGTCTTATGAATAAAATATATTTTCCCCCCAAAACGCACAAAATAAGGCAAATCATGTTTCATTCTGAGGCTGAACCAGTAAGAAGGATCTGTATTCATGAAGCCTAATTGAAAGGAAGCCCGTCTTGCATATGGAAGTGGTACAAAGAGCAGGAAATGAGATGGTTCCTAATGCATTCCCTGACAGATGATAACCTCTGATTTCCCCCCACTTACATCAGAAAACGGCTGCTTGGGATGACAGTCACAAGTCAACACTCTCTGATGTCTGCGTGCATGTTTTACTGCTTGTGTTGGTACACCAGGGTGGGAAAAGACAGACGTGAGGAGCGAGAGAGGAGAAACCCCTTGAAATACTAAAAAAAAAGAAAGAACAAAAACAGAAACACAGAGATATGCTGTATCAGTTAATAGCAACTTTGGCTATATAGAATCTATTTTTTTAACCTTTTAAATCAAATTGAAAAAGATGAGGAAAAACACCTAGACTACAAGATAAAGAAAATCGGTCCACTGAAAAGAATCTAATGAATAAAAGTACTAATTATATCATATCAGTCATTATAAATAAAATAGAAGCAAACAATTGCTGCCATAGAGTACTGACAGTAGACAGTAATTGTGCATGAAAACATCAACAAGTACAATCAAAAGAATATAGAGTACCATACATACATGACAGAGACGACAGATGACACAAGTTTGTAGGAGATACGATATAAACACAGTCCTTTTGTAAGTGGATTTTCTTAACTATTTCTTTTAAGGCCTCCTCCACAGCTGCTTGTCAGTGTTCAACTGCGATTCGTGACAATGGGGCTGTAAAAACATGTGCACTAATGCTGATGTCGACAAATTCGTGACTCTGTTATTGTTTTGTTTTGTTTTGTGTGAGCAGCATTAAACTTGGAATTCTCTCTAAATGATAGCAAATCACAAAGGCATTCAACACCCTTAAAAACTAATTTAGCGTGCACTGATGAGATGCATATCTGAAAAGGGTAACACCCTATCCTTCAGAATGCATCTGTATATGCAAAATCTGTATGCGAGGATAAAGCTACTAACACACTGGAAGAGATTTCCGCGTCGCTTTGAAGTTGACAGCTTGTCTCTTGCGGACAGTCTGTGTTTCAGTTGCCAAGGTAACTTCTAATGTGTTTACTACAAGGTCATATGCTATTCTTCACTGTCATTGGTAGTCACTTCCTATTGCATGCGCTTTTTTTGCCTGTAGTTACCTTAAAGCTTAATTTATCGCTTAGCAGAAAGAGCACCCTGACAACAGAGAAAACTCCAAACAGATGAACCTCCTGTGAGCAAGCACTTGGCGACAGTGGGAAGGAAAAAGTCCCTTTTAACAGGAAGAAACCTCCAGCAGGCTAAGGGAGTGGCAGCAATGATCAGCTGGAGGTAAGGGAGGGAGATAGAATTTTTTTAAAAAAAGGAAAAAAAAAGATAAGTGTACACTTCAGCCAATGTCTCTGCTTTTTGTGCCATATTTATTTAATGGCCCATTTGTCAACCAATCAGCATATTCAGCAGATGCATAAGGGAGGTGTACTTGGTGAAAACCCCACTCTGCTCAATAACTAAATGAAAATGTATACGCAAGCAGACATATTTACAGAACCTTAAATTATGCTTTGCAGAAATGTCATTCACTTCCTATGGTCTCTGGTCAAGATTTTTGGTTTCTGTTTGGTTAATACAACTCAGTTGACAATCTTCTTGGAGCAGACTCTGTTGCAAAACACAGTTCCTGTCAAGAGAGAGTGGAAATACAAAAACCAAAAACCATCAGAATCAGAATACTTAATAAAAATTCTAAACAAAATCATGTAAAGAAGTGGCTGCAGTGAAGCCTTTATATTGTTTTTTAGACTTGATGTTGATTCAGCTCTTCTTTGACAGACTGTCCATCTTGGATGTCAGAGGGTTTTTGTGAGAATGTAAGAGAAAGATGAACTCAACTCTATCCTTAAAACAAAGACGCCCAACGTGGGGCTCGAACCCACGACCCTGAGATTAAGAGTCTCATGCTCTACCGACTGAGCTAGCCAGGCTTCTGCTCAGAGATGTATTTGTAAACCATGAGCATCACATCACCATCATCCTCAGAGTTAGCTTTTCTGAGTGTGCGGACTTCTCTGTAGAGACTTTAAATTACAGCAGTACAACTGTGCAAGCGCCCCAGGCAGCAGATATACGCCAGGATTAACTACAACATCCTTCATGTCTCCAGCTGTCCTTGCCAGTGTCCACAACAGATTGTAATCAAGGGTTAAGTCATCAAGATATAGTTGAAGGTCTCCTGGATTGCATAGTTTGTAACAAAATAAATATTACCAAAGTTTCTGAGGTTTACAAACTCAGATGTCTACTGAGTTTTGATCCTGACTGGCCTCTTAATATTTAAAAATGCTAAACAATGCATTTAAAAAAAAAATCAAAAGGAAAAATAAGAAACTGTCTTTTAACCATCCAAACAAACATGACAGCATATCTTCAGAGCAGAAAACTCCATCTTGTTTAAGCACACTTGAGAGGTGACCATGACCTACGTTGAAGGGTTTTCAGTGCAGAAAAAGTAGTTGAAGGACAGAAGACCAGCCTGTTACTTTCAGCGATTACCATTTACCAGAGACACAGCGAAAACGCCAGCTTCTGTAGTTGCTGCGAGACCATTTAAAGGACACTCCGCTGTAGCAACATTTCCACCCTGTGAGGCTAAGCTCCAGCAGCAACAAGCCAGCGTTGTGAAGTGTTTCCTCGAGGAAACACAGTCTAATCTTCAGCACACAGGCACTGTGATGTGGAAGGGAGTGACCTGAGCGGGCTACTTAACATCCGTCCCGACAGCAGCTCTCTAATCTGTTTTTCATGTTGTCATGCCATCTTCCTCGAGCAGAACTAATTGGTTGTTTTCGCCTGTTGTGCAGCAGCCAACATGGAAAAAAAAATTATCACTGAAGCACACTTGTAACAACTTGTACACACACTCACGGGCACGGACACGGATGCGATCGCAGGTGCAGACAAGTCCAAGCGGGAATTGCTTGACTCAATTTGACAAGTAAGGGTCCTAATAAAAGCATGAAGTGAAATCTCCTTGAACTCTTAGCTTATCACACACACACACAGAAATGCTCCCCCCATCCCAGTCTGCCTCCCCATCTGATTTGCATTTTGGTTAACACTCTAATTGCCTCTCATTAAATACCTTGTCACTTTGATTAATTGGTGTGATACAGAAATGTAAAACAGCAGAGCGATACAATGCATAGTGAACAGTTTCTGATTGGAAAAGACGAACAAGCACGTCTTTAAAAAAAAGAAGAAGAAAAGCACAGGGGCATTTAAAAATAAACAAAGTAAATAAAGTTGTTTTTTTTTAGAGAATCTGATTTATTCTGAGCTTCTCTTTCTGAAATAAGGTGGTGCTCTAAATGTTTCAAACCTGAATTGTTTCTGGTTTGGATCAGTGCGACAATACACACCCATCTCTCCACGGACCGCTATTAAGGTGACTATAAGCATGTAAAGGTGCCCTTGAGCGCATCCCCAGCTGCTACAGTTGGTCACAAGCCAAAACAATTGGACTGAGTTGGTAGGAGATAGGCATTAAAAAACGTGCTTGCCATTTCTAAATACTATAAACATAAAGTTGCCTTTTGTTAGTTGCTTAGACTGAATTAATGATAATAAAGATTGTGGAACGCTTGATAGTTGGGTAATAAGTTTGAATTTAACATGCTGTGCAGTCACTCGGTGAGACAGTGTGAGCGTGCTTTCATTACCTGACGGCAAAGGCTAAGATCACTGAAAAAATTTCTGCTGTGACAGAGAAACAGAAAACAACTTGGAGCCAAAATATGAGGACCACTCATCCAAACAACTTCACCCTCGCCAGCACACTTACCAAGTGTGAAGTAGATTGCACGAACAGTGCACAGTGAAGGACAGACACACAAATTCACAGGGACTTCCTGTCTTACATTTATTCTGCTAAAAAAGAAGCTACGTGTTCAGCCAATACTCTCTAATTAAAAACAGGTTCAAAATAATCGCAGCAAAACTCATGTACTTCGGAGAGTCATCACACTCAGCTTGAGGTTGGCTGTGACCGGGCTGCATGTGAACCTGCGCTGCTCTGTCACGTCTAAAAGCTATAAAGATTCTCTAATGGCTTTAAAGTGGCAGCTTTTGCATGCTGTGTTTTTCCTTTTCTTACTTCAGGGCACTTTAAAAGTTTTAAGGAAACTAAACTTGACCATTTAAAACTCAACTGTCTGTTTTTTCATATCGCATAAAAAGGCACTCACGCTACGAAAAAAAACTGAAGATCACTTGATCATAAAAAGATTGGTTTTGAATTTGGGAGAAGATAGCATGTCTTGTAGTCAAGTAAGGAAGCATTGTTGCGTTCACCATGTCTGTCAAGGAGAATCGTGAACAGCAAATCACAATCTTCATTTTTAAACTGATTTTAATCATTTCAGGAATTGTGTTCTCATTGATGCAAATTTAAAAAACAAAGTCGTTTACAGATTCTACATACTAAATGCAAGAAACTGTTAACAGGTTCACTTCCAGACTAAACTGCCATGTGATCATATTTGATACATTAATTTTTGAGACCTCTATATTAATTTTTTCTATTTTCCTTTTCCTGAAACATCTGATTTATACATACAGACACATGCACTGCTACTATGGTTAATCAATTGTACAAAAATGTTGAATGTAGCAAAAAATGATACAAATTAAAACTGAATTAAAAATGTGAATTTTCAGGCAATTATTTAATGGTTTGGGCTTTAAAGGGGTTAATTAATCATAGACTGTATATAAACGATGGACGTGGCTTGATTGAAAAGAGCTCTGTGTGCTTAGTAAACACTTCTTGAACACTATTTTCATTGCTGTAGTTGTGGTTTGGCCCTGTATAAATAAAATTGAATTGAATTGAACTGACTGAAGGATGATAAAGGGTTGGGGTGCATTAGCAGTGGACTTGACTGAAAAGTGTGCAGGGATGCTTAGTTTATCAGTGAAACGCACTTGTAACATCTGATTTCAATAGATTAAAATACCAAAACCAGTGAGTGGTCTAAGGTTGGCTACATCCATTTTTTATATACAGTCTATGTATCAGAGCATTTGCAAAATGAGTCTATATAACGTAAACCTTTAAGTGATAATATAACTCAAGGATTTAGAAATGCAGATTCAAATAAAGCTTTATTTAATCCAACTCAGATTTGTTGTGCTAGTTTTCCCTGGTTGCTTGTCATACATGCATCACAGTGTTCTCATCACATCTTATTCAGTTGGCTGTGCATATAGCTCACCAGTTGCACAGCCTGTCACTCAAATGTATGAAACCATGAGCTTCTTTGCTTCTGCAGCAATAGGAGATATTGCATGTGTTTTATTATTGACTTTTATTATTGAAATGAGACATTTGACAGTGGGCCCTCTCGAATCATCTCAATACAACAAAAGGAGAAAGAGAAATGAGATTTGGCAGATTACCAGGGCACACCACCTGCGTTTCCTTATTCATCACAATATGGCAATTTCTATGAATGTAAAAGCAGTCTTGCATGCATTCAGCTTAAGTTCACAAAAATTGTGATCATGATCTGATCTTAAAAAAAAAAAAGAAAAGAAAAGAAAGAAAATGAAAATGAAAATACTGGTGCTGTTGAGCTTGCATCTCTTCAGGGGCAGATGAGGTCAGGGTTCAATAAATGGACGGGGGGATTCTTTTCAGCAGCTTATTGTTTCGTGGCCCATTGTGAACTTATTCAGTAGAAGACGCTGGTATTATTCAGTCAAACGTGGTTGCAGCAGCCATATCGTAGTGCTGTTTAAAGTCTGTCTGGAGCTAATGTAATGCTGAAATTGTGTGTGTGCATGTCTTCTCTGCGTGTTGGCTTCCATTTGCTCACAATGACACCATATCTGTCAGATTTGGCTGTGAAGCTGAGTGCTTTCCATCTTATCTCTGCGCAGCAAACACAACCATTGAAAAGTACAGCTAGACAAGCTCACCCATACAAACACTTGCTGTTATCGCTTGGATTTTCTTATCTCTCCTATTGGATTTCAAAAGAGGAAACAACATTTAACCATCTTAGTGGCTAACTGATGAAACCCTTTGACACATTTAAAGGGTGACCAGACATATAGAGAATATTAAATGCTTTAGGCCAGATGCTGTGCTACTTTCAGCCTGCTCTCAAGACATATAACAATCATTTCTTCATCATGGTCCACTAGTAACCCCTCTTAGCCAATGGTGTGTGAAATGCCTGCATCAAAGGCAGCAAAATATTACAGATAGCTTGGAGGTGAGGCTTGATAGTACCAAATTCTTTCTAGTCATTAAAGTAAAATATCAAAGCAAGTTTTAACAATTCAGACTTGACAAATAGAAAGGACAGCTTACTTGGACTAAAGTAAGTCTAGGATATTTTTTTCTATAACATGAAAATTCATTTAACAGCTGTGTAAACAGCACATTAAAAAGCAACATTGGTAGCAACGTTATTTTGGGTTATACCTCATCAAGTCATCATTAATGCAAATATTCAATTCAATTCAAGTATTGTTATATAGTATCAAATCATAACACATGTCGCCTCAGGGCGCTTCATAATGTAATGTACAGACTACAATAATATGAGAGAAAACCCCCAAATAAGTAAGCACTTGGTGATGGAGGGAAGTAAAGACTTTCTTTTTAAAGAAGAAACCTGCAGAAAAAGCAGGCTCGGGCCATGTGCCGTGACTGGTTCGGGGTGAGGGAAGGGAAGACGGGAGGGGAGAAAATGCCTTGTTGGAATGGGCAGACTACTTGCAGCTGACGGGAAGGTAACAGTTATTTAAATAACCATGTAGAAGATCATCATGCCTGAACCAGCAGAACCCCCCACTGGGTGCCACCCTTATCAGCTAAAAACCGGAAACTTGGACAAAAACAGAAAATAGAAGAATAGAAAAATTTGGATGTTAGTATCAGAATTTAGTGTAAACAACATTAAAGCATGGATCCATCTTGCCTTTTATGGGCAGTTCAGGCTGCTGGTGGTGTAATGATGTAGGAGATATTCTCTTGGTACACTACAGACACCTTAGTACCAACTGGACATTTTTTTAGACACCACGCCCTACCTTAGTATTGTTGCTGACCATTTCCATTCCTTTACCACTACAGCGAGACGTATCTGCTAGTCCAAGCTATCTGGGAAGACAGCACTAGCTAAGAATAAGCTAAGTTACATTTTCTTTACTCATTAGAATTAGTCAAAAAATTTGTATTGATGCTGTAGTTATTTCAAGACATCAGTTTGTTATAGCAACAGACAGCAGATAATTTTAAGTATACATTATATAAAAATGTCCATATTAAAGATGTCTTAGTATTTAGCTACTATATTAAATTAGCAGTAGCAGCAGCATATGCTACTCTATAGATTTTGTCACTTGAAACTGTTAAGCTCTCTTGAAATAAATCATTTAGATATGATATTAGAAATTAGATATATAGGTGCACTGATATTTCATTTTAATTCAATTTTAAGTTTTGAAACTTTTTTCTATTTATAAAATGAAGTTTGGAAAAAAAAAATAGAAAACCTAAAGTACAACTACAAAGCAGACAAATAGTAAGCTTTCGCTACTTATTCGACTTATTGATCGACTTATTGCCCACACTGTGTTCGCTGAACACCTAAACAAACACACACGTGAACTACAGTATACAAAATTCATTCCACTCCAAGTGTAGCAGACCACTTTGGACCTCGACCTTTCAGGAAGAATGTTTGGACAGAAAATGAGCTTTAGTTTAAGTCTACTGGGAACTCTTTTTATTGGCAATGATAACCTTTAACTTTAGAAGTATATGAAGGCTCTGCTTAGATTGTTGGTTCATTACAGCTCTTCCCATGGGCCTCCTTGAACTGATGCTATTTTTAACACGCTCTTGGAGCTTTTGTGGGTCATATAGATGATGCAATGCTGTAATATTTTCTCTTTGTCACCTTGGTCACAGGAGCATGCCTCAGTAATGAGAAAGGGATCTTGTCATCAAAATGGAATTACTGCTTCATATTGATGGAATCTACACGCCTATATATGTCTTAATACATCTACTGCTTACGGATGCACTGCTCCCAAGTATGCTTATTCACTCCCCCACACAGATACAGAAAGAAAGGTAGATGCTGTGACTTAATTAAATTTAAAAGTGAAAAAAAAAACAACGCATCAACAGCAGGAAGCTGCAAATACACAGGAAAAAGAAATAGTTAAATTTCTTTTGTGACTCAGAAAATGTCACCACAGTCTACATCTTAATTGTCTCAAAGCTTTAAAACATCTTTCGAACTTGTCTGCGTCTCTTTATCTCCTCATTTGTGGCATAATTATCTCAAAAGCCATGAATTTAATGTATATGTTGCGCGATGCACAAATACTTGCAGGCAAACACACACGCACATAAAACCTACACGTTCTGACTCATTATCCCCGGTCTTTGTCACATCTGCTGGCTATTAATCTGCGCCCATTTACCTCCTCAATAGTCAGATTGAATAGAGGCAAAACAGCAGGTAAACACACCGGCAGGTGTACCCGAACAAACTGTTTTGGCCTTACAGAGCAATTACCTCTGATTGGAGATTAATGTGCCCATCTGGACCTCATTACAACTTAAATATGTGATGAAACTTCCTTGACACATTCTTTAGGATGAGCATAAACAGAGTAAACTGGGACATTTTAGTTCAAGGATTGATTTCAATGGTGTAGTTGCCAGGATTTGGTGTGTATTGATGAACTTGCATTAGTCCTAAAAATTGCAACAAATTTGTCACGTGTGAGCGCAACATAATGGCGAAAACCAGTTGTACAAAAAACAGATTTTGCTGCTAATGAGCACTTCCAAGAGGATAGGTTGTTTGACTGACCAATGCTAAATGTCAGCACAGGTCAAAATTCTGTAGGTCAATTCGGTAAAAATGTCAAGGTGACATTAAGCTCGTTAAAGAAATGTGTACATAAAAATATACAGAAACTGTAGAAGCTTGACTGGATCAACTGGGGGGCCATACTTTGTTTCTGTGTTTCATTTATTTAGGGTTACAACCATTCTCCACACCCACAGATTGGTTTGTGCTCTGGTTTATCTTTAAAGGAGATCTTTACACTGTTTTTACTCCAAGTGGAAGCACAAACATGGTTTCAACAGATCTGCAACTATGGCAACCAAAAAGAAAAAAGTTGTTATATATTCATTAAAATTCAAATTAAAGATGTAAATTTTAAAAAGTCTCAGCACTCACAGTGAGACCATTCTTTGTTCAGCCAGCATGCCTAAACCTCTAAATTATAAAATGATTGAAAAGAAAAACAACAAATTTCCACCCATAGGGCAGGGATCGCAACATTTTGGTAATCAATTTTACCAGCATATCTGGTCTCAGTTCCCTCTCCTGTGGCTCAACATTTTCTGATTTTGCGATTTAAGTAAGTGCTACTTGCTAAAACTGGTGCTCCCAGTGGGGTGAAGTACTTTTGCTCATTTCCCTAAATCATTATTATTATTATTCTGCATCTAATGGGCCTAATGGTAGGGATTCTGAGTAAATAATGCATCTGAGTTAGGCTGATTTGCAGAAGAACATGAGGCAAAACTGCCCATTAAAGCATGCTTTTGGAAGTATTCTCAAAAGCATTCTCTGTATTCTCTAGCACAGTCCCTATGGATTTTACCAACTGAAAGGTTAGCACATTTTTGAATAACTGGTCAAGTTAAAATGTTTGAGCCTGCTGGGAAAAGTGTGCTGTGTTGTTAAAAAAAACAAAAAAACAGGAGAGTGCTGTGTGTAAGGTGCTGTCGGCATCAAGAGTTACAAGCAAAGTGCCCTTTTATAAAAGCACTTAACTCATGTGGTAGTTGCTTCATTGGAAGCTATTAGTGCTTAACTGTGGAGAGTTATAGAGGTACTGAGATTTCCAGGTATGAATGTGGAACAAGTTGCTCCTGAAAAGAGCGTGGATGGCTGTCAGATGCATCCTGGATTAACAACAAAGCACCGGGATCTTAAATACGAGACTTGTTTTCTTTCCTTTCTCACAGTGACACATTGCAAGACTCACTTCCTGAAACTATTTGCGCTCTGTTTTCCTCCCAGGTGAATGGTTTGGCCAAGGTTGAACATGATGAGGCAGTGGTGGAGGCCATCAGGCGAGATCCTATCGTCGTCCAGGTTCTCCGACGTACCCCCACCAGAGCCGCGGCGGCTGTCGTACATAACAGCACCAGCTTGCCGCAGGATGTGTGTGTGGCCGATGTGTGCACGCAAACAGACATCACCTTTGAACATATTATGGCACTGGCCAAGCTTCGGCCTGCTACCCCACCAGTCCCTGACATTTGTCCCTTCCTGCTGTCTGACAGGTGAGGACAAGCATTTAAGTCCACATATCTACTGAAAGGTAAATGAGTGTTAATGTTACACTGGATGGAAATCCTTCCTCCAAATGTTTTTAACCACAACTAGGGAATTATTTTCTTCCTAGCCGAAATGAATCTGAAGCTTACCGGAGGTTTTAACGCCGTTTTCTTTCATTTCCTAGTAGCTATTAAGCAGCCGTATCATGGTTTGGAAACCCCCTGGAACGCTAAGTACTCTGATATCATTATGCAGAGCCAAACCCGCATGTAATAATTGCTTCGGTGTGCTACATCCATTTTCTGTAATGGGACCTTTTGCTGGGCGATTAAAAGCCAATGGGCTGATAGAGCAGGCATTCTGATGCTACATCCATTCTGTGGCTGTTTACAGGCTCTGGCTTGGCAAGAAATGTAATCACTTTGTCCTATAAAACTACGAATATGCTTGTCATGGTCAGTGATTACAGAAAGGCTGTTACATTGTGACAATTTTGCAGAGGTCATGACTTTATGAGGGCAATGGTTGATTACCAAATTGCTTGTTTGGAGTTTTGTGCTGAAATGAGAACCATTATTAAGAAATGTGATATAAAATAATAATTTACAGTAGTTTGCAAAATAGCTGTCCTTTATATGAAATTATACAACCCTTGTGTGGTGTCTGCAGCATTGCTCCATGGATTTGAACAGTGTCTGTCTATTTAATGATCTGACTAAATGGAAATAAACTGACTGTCATAAAGAAAAGAGATAACCAACTCATATTCTAATGACCTTTAACATTCTACCTCTTCTTTTTTGTCTAGCTGTCACTCTATCCACACCATGGAACATGAGTTTTACGAATGTCCAGAGTACCTGTCTAACACCACAGCAGATGTGGAGAGGATCGTAGAGTATGAATATGAGGTACAGTTCTGCATCATCTTTTCAGTGATCACTCTCGAGAGTATGTGTTAAAAAATTTTCCCACCAGCCATAGTTAGGGACGTCTTCCTCGCACCTCACATACACGTCCTTCTTTGCTAAAAGAAAATAAAAGCCCTTATTGGTGATTGTTTTTGTTTGAAACTACACAAAATTTAAACATGAAACGTGGAACAATGAGATAAAGGAAATCTTGCATCCTTTAGATGAACAATGAGGATAATATTTGCTATGAAATGATCTGAATGGACAACCTATAATGAGATAATCGAGCAGCTAGCTAGGCTAGGCTGTTTAAGTTAGGTTTTAATTTTAAGCTACAATACTAGAAGTCCATAGCATTAGCAATAACACACTAGCATTTGCTTTTACAAGCTCGAATTTCTATTATGAGTGTTTGTGTACAACACTGACTTTAGTTATAACAAAATGAAAGCTGTTGCCATCTTGCAGTGCAATAAAGTCATTTTTAACAAAAATTACAGCAAAGTAGACAAAATCAGCACAAAAAAACCTACTGTGAACTCAGACATATAGATTTATTTACATAAGTGGCTAATCCTGCTATTTACAGTCATAAAGAAGAAAGTTTTCACAGAACTTTGTGCTTTCCTAGTAAAAACTGTTAAAATACACTTGTACTTCTTCTATAGTAATTAGGAGGGTAAGTAACAGACAGGTTCTCTACTACTTCAGACCTTTGAAACAATGCCCTTTGAACATATGACAAACATTTCTATTCTTCTATTTTCTGTTTTTGCAACATATCAACATGGTAATGATTTGGGTTTGTTTTGCAGCCACAGAACCTGGGCACTTTGCTGTCATTGAGTTGACCATGAACCATACTGTATACCAAAGTATTCCTATTCTGGAATCAGACGCGAGGTTGTCTGTCTAAAACTTGGTCCTGCAACAGGGTAATAATCCCAACGGCAAACCTACAACAGAATAGCTGAAAAAGGAAAGAATCAAGGTGTTGCGAGGGCTCAGTCCAGAGTTCAGCCTGATTGAAATGCTGTGAATGGACCTTACATGAGCTGTGCATAAACATATAACGAGCCAAAGTAGCGTTGTAAAGAATCGTGGACCATAATTCCTCCACAACAATGTGAAAGACTGATAAAGTCATACAGAAAATGATTACTTCAAGATATTTCTGTTTCTACAAGCTCTTGGATTATTAGGTTGTCCTTACTTTTTCACAGTAATGCAGAGTCCTGTGAGAACTTTTTTCACATGACGGCACATATTTCTGTATTCCTAAAGTTTTCTCCTGGCACCAGCAGTTTAACATTTACAAATTAAAATACCAAAATCCGATATTTGATCACGACCCAGGGCATTTCCAGTTTACATCCTTTGCTTTCTGCCATTTCTCTCTTGTTTCTACCACTGTCCTTCCAATAAAAGTCCTTTAGTACACATTAAATCTGGGCAATTCGTTAGTTGGACCTAGAGACAGACATTGTACAATACCTGTGAAATAAAAACCTCATTTAGCTAATAATGTTACTTTAATAAGCACAGTTAAAACTTCTTTTCCATTGATGCAGGAGAACAGAGGCCACCATGTGTCAGTTATACACAATCTCAGAAGATAATACAAGGTTGGCCAAGATGTAGGACGCTCACAAATCTAACAATACAAGAAAAATTGCCTATTGCAATAATAGAAAAAATTGTCCACCCTCTGTCAAAGCAGCATCTGCTCTTTAGATTGTTTTGTATAGCATAGCAAAGTCCCTGGGTTTAGAACAGAAGGCCATTCTTCATATAATTGTACCAAAAGAAAATCCCTCTCTGAAAAGCCTCCCTGTTGAATTACCTGTATGTTTTATTCACAGGCAGTTAGTTTCCCTTTTATCACGAACTGTCTGTCAGAAATATTTGTGCGCCTTTTCAGTCAGCCACTTCAAGCTGAATAGAAATTGTGAATATGTTGTGGATAAAGAGCAAGCACTCACTGTTTCAGTGAGAGGCAAAAAAAAGCTTGTAGATGAAATCTGTGGCATTTTAATTAAAGCAGCTAATCATTTCAAACTGCATCTGCTGTATATCAAAACAAGCCCATGAGTCTTTAGCTGTGGAATTTAAGGCAAGTTCTTTACCAATACCAGCATGTTCACAGTATATACACAGCTATGCAATATTTAGCATGTCAGTTATAATCCTAGCTTCTCAAGATTGCCTAATGAGCAATTAGCAATGTACAGCTGAAGCTAAAGGGAATTTCAATTGCGAGGTCATTGTTTTAGACCAGTAATTAACTTGTTAAAGTTAGGTGTCAGGGGATCACTTAAATTACACTGATCATTCCTCACGTTTAACTGACAAGGCATTTAACAAACATGCACAAAGGTGGTGCTGCCTTATAGGTGCTGTTGTAAACGTGATGGGATGATCATTAAGATTTGTTCTCTGGGAACCAATAATGACAAATAATGACTGCTTGTTTTGAAAAGAATTTAACACAACCTACTTAGGTATGTACACCTGTTCAACTGCTTGTTAACGCTAATATCTAAATAATTCATCACATGACAGCAACTTGATGCATTTAGGTGTGAAGAAAAGGGCAGGATGACTGCTGTAGCTGAAGTTATAACCTTGTATCAAAATGGGGAAGAAAGATGATTTAAGTGACTTTGAACATGGCATGGTTTTTGATGCCAGATAGGCTGGAGTGAGTATGAAACTGCTCATCTATTAAAATTTTTCCACACAATCATCTCTGGGTTTATAAAGAATGTCCTGAAAAAGAAAAAAATCAATTCAGCGGCAGATCTCTGTAGTAAGATGCCTTCTTGATGTCAAAGGTTAGAAGAGAATGACCAGAATGCTTATAACTGATAGGAAGGCAGTAGGAACTCAAATAACTACACATTACAACCATGTTATGCAGAAGTGTACCTCTGAGTGCACAACACAGCCAGACTTGAAGTAGATGGGCTACAGCAGCAAAAACCCACACTGAGTGCCATTCTGGTCATCTGAGAACAGGAAACTGAAGTTATAATTGTCACGGGTTCACCAAAATTTTATTTCTTCTATGAAAATTCAACAGGATCAGAATTTGACATCAGATTTGTCATAAATTCATACTGCCTTGTTTTGGCCCTAACTATGCATTGTTTAACCTCCTAAGACCCAAACTCTTTCGTGGCATGCATTTTTAATTTCTCTTTGCTATATGGGCTGATTGGGACCTCACTTTAAAAACAAAGAACTACGGGATTTAAAAAAAAATTATTTTTGGTTCTGAAAAAAATTAGACCCACATATGAACACATTAGTGTTAAATTTTGATAGAACAGTAGCAGTATAATGTCCTCATAAGTGGGTGGCTGGAAGTGTAATATGTTGACGATTTGTGAACTAGCATAAAATATTACGCTTTGGGAGTGAGAACCTGACGTTTATGACCACAGTGTACTTGCAGTATCTTCGATTGGCTGCTTGTAGCAAGGTAGTGTGCCATGTCACAAAGAGTAAATGATCTCAAACTGGTTTCTTGAACAAGACAATGTATTCAAATGGCCTCCACAGTCACCAGATCTGAATCTAATAGTGCACCTCTGGGATGTGGTGGAGCAGCAGAAGTATCTGAGGAAGAATTAATACAGTTCAAGGCAAAAGGGACTCCAACCTGCTACTAGGTGTATGATATAAAGTGCCCAGTGAGTGTATATCATTTGGTTGAGTGGATGGTTTATGTTAATTCTTCTTCAATTTGCTAATCTCCAAGTTTCTTTTTCCTTCTTACTAAAATCTTGTGATTAAAAGAGCACATTTACCATCTGCACTTGCAAGTGTCTCCATTGTGACAGATGAACTATACCAATCAGCCAGTAGACCTCAATATCATGCCAGGTGACAGTGATGGGTGATATTTGCTACTCCCGGGGTGCCCTCACTGGTTTAATAGGCACTTCCTGGTTCAGTGAACTGCATTGTGGGTCATTAGGGTATTGTCTGCTGCCAGCTGTGGTCTTACCTTTACAGTCGTCTGGATAAAAAACTCTCCTGTGTGGGTCGGGGGAAGGTTGAGGGGCGGAGGGCTTGTGTGTGGTAATAGCAGTAGTATCAGAACAAGGTCAGCACAAGCACACACATCTATGCACGAGAACACACATCAAATCAGCTGTCTACACTTCCCTCTGTCCATTCATGTGTATCTAACTGAAACATGAATTGCTTTCCTGTTGGATGAAACAGAATAGGGCTGCAATTCCCAGGAACATTACTTCTGACTGACAGGTTTAGCTTCACTTCAGTTTGATCGTACACATGGGTACCCCTGCAGTCATAATACCCTGCCAAATGTACCATACCACAATATCGTCAAGTAGCAACAGACTTTCAAAGTAGTTTTTATGTGGATGCTTTGATTACTAGTCTAAAAGATTAAGTTCACAGTTGAATAGCAAGCCATTGCAGTTATGGGGTACCCAGTACCATGTGGGTATGGAAATGGGTATTTTTTTCAAACACATTTTGATCTTTTATATCCACCTACCAGGCAAAGTAATATTGAGGAACAACGAATTTTAATGAAGACTCAGTGTGATCACCAGGTTGCATAGTGTGGTTAATAAATTGGCAGCTGCCTGCCAGACAGCATTCAGTTATCCGTTTGCCAAATTAATCCTGTTCTAATGTCTTAATTATGGACTGCCAACAGGTGCCAAACTTCAAATGCTGAATTTTTAATCTCCCAAACCAAGATTGAAGCAAATACTGGTATGCAAACAGATGTGCAAGAACAAAGGGTCCTATTGAGCACTGGGTTGTGGAAGTATAAAGCAAAATGAAAAAAATGCAAAAAGGCCTAATACCACTTTTTCTGGATCAAAAGGCAACAAATTAGAAAAAATTAAGAAAAAAAAAAGTACCATGAAACTGCAATTTTTCTTTAGTTATTTCCAGCTGTAACTAAACTTTCTGCACCAGCACTAAACCACACGGAAAAGATAGCAGTTAAAAACTGAAAAGCTCAGTGAAGCTGAAGCATAACTGAACAGTAAGCTTGAAAAACAAGTAAAACACAGAATGAACAAAGGTACTGGGCCAGAAACAAGCACGTGATAAGAGAAAGGATATAACATCTCACAAACTGCGGGGCACCACTTTTACCTATTTACCGCAATAAATGGCAATCAGTGGGAAGCCTGTCATTTAAAATCATCCACAATCTTTTTCAGACTGACTGAATTATGATCACTATGATTCAAAGACCGCCACTTCGAAACAGCAAAAGCTGAAAGGAAATCATCAGCATCATCAGCCACAATGAGGACACAATGCGGCAGTGAACATTACACTTGGCAGCTATTTCTTTTAAAATGAAACATGAAGTAACAGATAAGTGCATATAAAAGTGAAATGTTACAAACAGATGTTTAATGTGGTAATAAAATGCCACCCACCGTCAATGTGTCGTTATTTCTCCCATACATTTGTGACATGTGGTAAATGTGATGCTCCCTATTTAGAGTGGGAAACCACATTAATTGTCATATGCATTGTAAGCCGGATGAAATGACATTTTAAGTCATTGCTGTGCCATGCTCCAAACTCAGCAGCACAGATTATGAGCCAATCATCGCTAATCAAGTCACTTCATAGCTTTAGTACCCATGGATCCAGGCATCCAGTAATCCACTGAAACCTGGCGAACTGCCCAATGTGCACTGACATTCGGAATTAGTGCTGCCTGATCTCACTGCATGCAGTTGCTATTTCACTGTCAGGGGCTGTACAAATCAACCAGTGTACTAAACTGCTGAGGAGTGTGGCTTGTTGAAACCAGCACACAGTGTTGCAATATTGTAAACTCCTTAAAACACCCCACCCAACCTCTGAAGGTCAGGGCTGCTTGCACAGGGGGGATAAAATGCCACAGAAATTAATTTCTTCCCCCTGTCAATCTTTGCTATCGTGGTTTCCCATGACAGACAAAAAAGGGGGGCTAAGGGTTTTAATTCTTGCCCCCTATGAACACCACACCCACCCTCGGCGTCTTTATACCCCACAATCTATCCCACACCCCTCCTTTCATATCACAGCAGTGAAATGAATTTGGCACCGAGGGGTTAATAAAGATTACCCCTGGAGTTATCTTTATGCGATTACATTTAGACACAGCTGAGATCAAAAGGAACTAGTTGTGAGTCAGGCTAAATTTAGAGAAATTTCCTGTGGGAGCGTATCAGTGAATTAAATGGCATCAAAACAGCCACCAAAGATCTGCACAGTATGCTGCCACATGTTCAGTTTAGGCTTGACAGACTTTCATGTCATTGACTGACAGATCACTTTACAGAGCTCCATTTAAGTCTGTATCTATATATGTATATGATGCCATGCGATACTTGCACTATATAAATATTTGTGCTGTATGTTTCTGCCTGCTTATCGTGTTTTGTGCATATATTATATTTCTGTTAGAAGCAGAAATGTGTATAGGTGAACGAACACCCGCTAAAACAACGTTGAACTGAAAAACCTCCTCGGCCTGCAGATTCTGGATGCTGAAAACAGCCGCATTCAAAAGGCTTCCTCAAAAATCTTCTGCTGATTGAAAATTGTGGTATCAGTATGACTGACTAGCAACCTGCTAATCTGGCAACAAGCTGCAAAGACTGATAGGTTTATGTACACGATAACAAAAAGACTGATGCACTATGAAGCATTACTCAAAAAGTATGTAAAGTCCAGTGAGAAATCCAATTCTGTTTAAGATTTGCTGGTGTGGTAGTGGTAATCGTTGTCCCATTGCATGACCCAGTTTGGGCCAAGCCTTACCTGTCAGACAGCGGACCTCACATACTTTGGCATACAGAGGAGTTCATGGATAACTCAGTGACTGCAAGCTGTCTAGATCCCAAAGCTGCAAAATAATATTTCTTTTAAAATTAAATTAGTCCCGATCAAAGAGTCCTTGCTGTTTTTCTTTTTATGTTTGTGTGTGTGTTTCTGCAACAGGAAGTGGCGCTATGTAGGCAGAACAGCCAAGAAAAGCTGGGGCTGACACTGTGCTACAGGACTGATGATGAGGAGGACACTGGGATCTATGTGAGCCAGGTGGGCACGGAAAATACTGTGTTGCCACACTTTCCTTTGAAGTTTTGATAGAAAACAAGGCAAAACTTGCTTAATGTCCTGCAGTGAAGCCTTAAAAAATAAAAAATAAAAATGATTAAATTCAATTAGAGAGAAAGCAGAATGATCACATAATAAACTGGGGGTCCCATGATCAGCTTTGTTTGGAGCAATAAAAAGTCAAAGAAAGGAAGAAATCCCAAAAGAATTCTTGTTTTTACATACGAAAGCAGAGCACATGTTTGCCAGTCAAATATATACTCAGAATAAGACATGCATGAACAAAAAGGAAGTCAGCTTTGAAATGTGATTCCCTTTCCTGACTTTCTCATTCCCTCCTCTTTAACAAGTTTGAATTGAAGGTTTTAATAAGCTCTGAGCGACAACCCCTAACACACAATATATTAAATGGCACATTTAGTGGAATCCACCGTCTGAATGCCAAATGTGCAAATCAAAGAAGAAATGCATTACGGATGCTCCTTTTTTTTTTAATTCAAATGATTTGCACTGCTTCCTGTTGAAAAAAAAAACTTAAATAACACAAAATGAAAACAAATTATTGCATTTTTCCACGACAGTGCTGAGTGAATGATAGAATTATAGTTTCTGTGAAATGAATTCAATAAATGTTTAGTTTGACTGCAGGTGCAATTTCAATCCCATTATGGACACAAAAGGCAAGGCTGGGAAAAGTAAGAGCTACAGTGAGGATTAGCTCACCAACACGAGGACATAAATGGTAGAAACACAAAGACATGCAGTGTGGTTAGCTCATTTTCAGTCTTTTCAGAAATAATTTCATACACACTGTATATCTGCGAGCTGCCACTTATTCCTCTGGTTTTTCACTTGTTAGTTTTCGAAAAGCATGAAAAGGAGGGGGGGAAAAAAAGGGAAAGAGAAAAAAAAGCACAGGCACCTGGCTGAACCTCGGCAGATTGTGACGGCTCCAACCGACATAACAGATCTATTTTTATACGTTTGATAGAAGGCTAGAAATGCTAATTCCCAGTATTAAAATGCATGCTGTATTGGTGTAACTTCCAGAAAGGCGTGATTTTTTTTTTTTTCTTTAACCCCACTCCACCAAGTTTAGCTTTTTCTGCATGTTGCTAAATCTCTTGATCTTCAATGCAAGAACAACAAAGTTTATGAAGTGGTTGTTGGGGGCTTTGGGTGGTGCGATAGCTTATATGCATATCCACTGAAATGGATTTTGCAAAATATGCACTGCTGTTTCATTCTGCTAGAACACAACCATGTTTATGCCACAAACACATGTGATTTTTTAAAAAAAATGTTTTTAGTTTCTTCTTCCCCCTCTTTCTCTCCTTGGCTTTTATTCATTGCTTCATATGTAGCTCAATTTCCTTTACATGACACAAGTACCTGAGAAAATCAACCCGAATCATATCAAAAGTAGGAGTCAAGAAAATGAGTGTCACTTGTATATCAAAAAACAGACTTTTCTCCTAACATGACATGAAAGAGCAGCAGTGCAATTGTGGTGCATCGCTGCTGTCTTTTAGAGATACAGAGATGTGCGGTGATTGGCTGTCAGCATTGATTTTCAACTTCTTTTGTGCAGGTTGAGCCGAACAGCATAGCAGCAAAAGATGGGCGCATAAAGGAAGGAGATCGTATTCTGCAGGTGGGTATTTTCCCGAAGCACATGAACAGCAGGTTATGTTATGAACTGACTCTGTGTCTATGCACAAGTAATCTTCACAGTCGCATCACTGGCAGCATGTGATCTCAATATCAGCCGTACAACCGAACAAGGCAAACCAAAACATAAGAAAAGAAAACAACAATGCGTTGTTTTTCTATGTTTAATCTGGACATCAGCCAGCTTGTTTTCGAAGCAGTCCTTTTTAGAGAATATCCAAGCAGCTGGTGTCTCCAGTCTTGGAAAGCATATGTATTTTTAATCACTTCGTTTTACCAGGGAAATTAAAGTCCTTAGTTGCAGTTACACCAGGCATTACATCATCTCTAGGATCGCTGTCTTTCTCTGGCAATTTCTCACTGTTCCTCGTTATGCAGAAACAGCCATGGGGTCACGATGCCAGTGTAAAGATGGCACTATTAGCTGTGTATAGAGAGTTATAGAAGAGAAGGGCTGTCAGCACTTTATTTATGAACGCTGAGAAAGGTCAGTACTTACAATACAATAAATTGTTGTGAGGCCTTAGGGATTTAAAAAAACAAAACAAAATATGTGCAGATCTTTACATTCAGTTCAATTTTATTTATATAGCACCACATCACAACAACAGATTAAATCAAGGTGCTTTATATTGACAGTACAAAATAAAAATAAAAAACTGAAAAAACCCAATAATCATATAAACCCCCTATGACCAAGTGCTTTGGCGACAGTGGGAACAAAAAACTCTCTTTTAACAGGAAGAAAACCAGGCTGAGGGAGGTGTGGCCATCTGCCACAACCAATTGGGAATAATCATAGGAAAACAGGACGAGACAGGACATACTGTGGAAGAGAGCCGGTGATTAATAATAAATAATTGCTATTTGATATTACATTTAAATTTCTTAAATAGTTTTCATACTGGGATGTAGGATTAACAGTGAAAGGGCTTGCAGGTGTGTGTGACCAAGGTGAATGATCCCTCGGGGTCTTATCTGAGCTGCCTGATGGATTTTATGATTTATTTATTTTTTGGTCTACAGCCTGTTATTTTGTATTTTCTTATATTCATACACATGTTCAGATAAAATGTGAATTAATATGCCAGTGCATAACAGTAAGTGCATGTATTTAGAAGTACTCTTGCAACTAATTCACTGTTAACATAAATGCTTTCCGCTTGGTAGGCTTGCACCAATATCTTTCTGGACTATTTAAGCCTCTAGAGACACACAGTCTGTGAGGTGTACTGCTGGCTTACAGAACTGTTTGCCTCTGGTCTTTAAGTTCTTTGGAAAACAATTAAAAAATGAGGCTTCAAAGCAATCACTTATCTTTAGATTTTACTGTGTCTCCGGAACACACAGTGATTCAGAGGGATAAACCAGTTTTTAAGGGATTTTTCTTAAACACTTAACGCAGGCGCAATATTATTTTTTAGCATGTTATAGAACTCATCTCTTTGTAATGGAAAATCATATAATTCCAATCTAACAATTATAATTTCCTGTTTTTTAATGTGTTTTGTTTTGTTTATTTTTTAAAGATATAACCTGTAGTTGTCAGCTTAGTGATTTTCAAAAAAGAAGGCCCACCAAAGAACAAACTAATTCAAGTAAAATCTCCATGTCATCTAACACTGTAGGTGAGATTACCCATTTGTGCCATTGGTATGGCGGCCCTTAGAGGCCAAACAAACTGCAATGTAAGAAAACACGAGCAATTAGAATAAAGCTTCACCAAAATTAAGAAATACATATAAACTTCACAGACCACAACCCAAGAAGATGGCTAGCAATGTTGCTTCACAGCAAGACGGTCCTGAGTTCAATTCCACTTTCAGTCCAGCGTCTGTTTGTGTCGGTACTTCCTAATGTTTTTATAAGTTGCAGTGCATTTGACCTCTCTGGGTCTCCGTACCTCTGGACTTTTACTGCACAGTATCTCACCACAACCCTACGACATACCTTGCCTCTATCGCTTTACTAAACTCCCTGGTGGCAGTTTTTGCCTTTTCTTTGGCAATGGCTTAAACAGCCATAATGACTGGTGGCTAGTTGGGGTTTGCACCACAAAAGAAAGTGACCCACTGATCCTTTTTTTTATAACAAGTGGAAAATGACAGGTGGATTGTGTTACAGCCAGCAAGTGCAGTGTTAAATCCCAGCCCAGCAGCCTGGATCTCATTTTTCTGGTGGACACCCTGAATGTGTAGCCTATGACATTCACACAAAGGAGTTATTCATTCATTTTGCATAAATCAGATAAGTCGTCTTCTTATTGATGACCTCGGTAAGCAACATCTCAACTTGCTTCTAGTCTGAACAACAGTACACCAACATTACTCCTCCTCCATATTTATTGCATTCAAAACTCCATTCTCTCTACACTGTTTCTGTTTCCCGGTACTATGAATGATTGTGGGGAGCAAGGCCTGCTGTACTCCTGGCCCTATTATCTTCTTCTGACAGGCCCATTACTCTAGTGAGGAAAAGATGAACGCCACCTGTCAAAGAACAGTTAATTGTATGTCTGGATGGTTTGGTGAGAGCAGACTCTTGTGAGGTCGGACTATGCACTCTCGAGTGAGTCTCTTTGCAGTAGCGAAGATGTTGAGAGTGCCAAGAAAGACATTTATTTAAAAAAAAAGAGAGGAGGAATGGAGGAAGAAAATGGGATAAAGGTGGATAAAGATAAAAAAGACAGTGTGGTCTTGGTGGCTTGCTTGCTAAAACATTTGAATTCATTTTACTTGTGGTAGGGATATGGAGGAAAAAACATTTAATTTCTTTTGTAAGGTATGCAGACTTTGGTGTATCACAGAACCATCTATTCTCATCTTGATGTACAGATAAATGGCTGTGAAGTACAAGACAGAGAGAAGGCTGTTGCCCTGTTGTCAAGTGAAGAAGCAAGGAGCATCACACTACTGGTGACAAGGCCAGAAATCCAGGTAAACACACATACACACCTACGCAGCCTTCCTGCCCTATCTTGACAGCCTATGTCATGTCAAATAAAAGCACCTGACTTTCCTGTTCCATTCCTGTCAATGTGATTGGAGTTCCTGCTGACACAAAAAACACTTTCATTCAAAGCCAGAGAGAAAGAGGGAGGTTTCTGACAAGATGTTGTGATTTCAGCTGGATGAGGAGGCTGGATGGCTGGACGATGAGCAACAGGAGCTCATGGAGGAGATCTTCGAGGAGAGGAGGAAGCAGAAGGAACATGGCTTTGACAAGGGAGATGAGGTAAGAGGATACACTAAGTGAAACAAACAACAAACCAAATGTCCAATAAAACTGCAGTAGTGAAGAAAGATTGTTTTGGAGCTGTCCTAGGCTAAAGAGGAGAGGAGGCACGCAGGCACCAGGACAGACGAAGACAGGAAATGCAGGAGAGATTAGATGTCTGGGCTGGATTGTGTGTCTATTTTGGTGATTTTATATTGAAGTCAAAATGAACCAGATTGGTGTTACACAAACAAAAACACAAATAATTACTTAAAAATATTAAAACTAAGAAATACCAGGGCAAATGGATGGTAAATAAACTATTAAACAATAATACAGATTATACTTCAAAAAGTAGCAAGTACTATAAAGCATTAATAAAAAAAAAAATTTAATATGCAAATTACTTGTAAGTTTAAACAAATAGTAAAAATAAAACGTGTTTTTTTTCTTACATAACTACTTATGCTTCAAGATTAAGTAGGTTTTGCTATATTAATATTATTATTTTGCTTCTCACAGTAAATATATTTTTGGTTTGTATATGTTACATATTCAGGTACATGAGGGTTAAGCTAAGGTCATATAGAATCATAGCATCAACTAAAAGCCTGAGAACCTGTTTGACTGAGAAAGTGAGTAACAAAAGTGTGGACGTTCTTGACTAGTTATTTGCACAACCTGACCGGACTGACCCTCAGCATGTACTTTTGAAAACAATTCAGACATTGCCCTTGCTGCTGTGCCTATATTATTCTAAAAATAGCATTTTAGCTAGCTGAGGCTTTCAAATCCTAATGCGCCAACTAGCTTAACTTCATGTAGTTCTCTAAAACCTTGATTGTTTTGGTTTTTCATCTTTGTTTATGTCCAATGTACAGTATTGTCCCATACTGTACTTAGGAAAAGCCTATATTAAATTTTTACTTCTCAATACTGTGTGAAACTAAATCATTGACAACAAAAAAAATTATGGTCTTACAACTAATTGAAACATTCATTAAGTAAGACAACCGTTTCTCTTTTAATACTCTAGCATCAAGGTGAAGAAGGGATGACAACAGACACAGCTACATGTTCTTCCAACAATCAAGACAGTGGGTTTGGACTCAGTACGGACAGTCCAGAGCACCAGCCACTGCTGGCTAAACTCCAAAGAAGGAGCCCAGCTCATTGTCTAAGGGAGCGATGGCGGGCCGAGCACCCACACACAAAGCGAGGGGCTGTTGTCCCACGGGAAAACCAGAGTGCGAGAACACTGTCCACAGGCCAAGGCCATGAAGGGGTAGGGAGTGTTCGCAGTGGTGGAGGTGGGATCTTGGGTTTGGAGAATCGCTTCCAGCAACTCTTGGAGCTCAAGTGTCAGATCCGAAACGGGGGTGAGTGTGGGGTGTACTCAATTCGACACAGTATAGAGTGTAGCCTTACTGAGCAAGGAGGAGAAGATGGAGATAGCATAGATGATATAGGGGGAGGGGGAGGGGTGGAGCAAGAGTTGAGGATGCTAAACGAGGAACTGCGCAGCATTGAGCTCGAATGCCAGAGCATTATGCAGGCCCATCAGCTCCGCCAGTCCCACCAGCAGGAGCACTCACAGCCATCGCCCTGTTCACCAGGAAGAAGCACCAAAGATGGACACAAGCGGCACGGCAGGCTGGCTGACATTCACGAACACCCAGAGAGGTTGGAAGCTGATAAGATGCGCGAGAAAGATAGCTCCAGTGCCTACAACACAGCAGAAAGTGCACGCTCAACACCACTGGGTATGGAGAGATCTCCCGATCACTCTCTGCAGAGACACATCAGCATTACCAACCAGAAAAACCTCAGACTGGCTTCTTCCACACCCTCAAGCCCTATTCCTATCCCCAAGCCCCAGGGCACATCTAGTCGTAGCAGACAAGCAGATCCAGGTCCTGTAATCTCAAGCAGCCCTGATCAGAGCAATCCCTCCAGGTCTGAGTCGGACCCTGCTCTGCCTGCAGATGATGAGAGGTGTGAGAAGAAAGGGAGGACCAGAGAGTCAAGGAAAGGGCTTCCTTATGCTTCTTCATATCACACAACCCCTTATCATGGCCAGGGAGGATCTAAGCAACTCCAGGTATAATGCATGTGAATCTGATGCTGATGCGGCTTTGAGTAACGCGCATTTGAAGAACACCTCTTTGTTAACCCTCTTCTCTTTGTTGCAGAGCTACATGCAGCTGCTACAGCAGCATTCATCCGTGGAGTATTCTCAGAGTCAGTTGAGTCTCCTCAGTGTATGCCGAGATCCCGTGCACCGTAACGGACGCCCTGGGGAACCACGACTAGAGTGGAAGGTCAAAGTTCGAGCCGATGGCACGCGATATGTTGCCCGGAGGCCCGCTCGTGATCGCATACTGAGGGAGAGGGCGCTAAGGATCAGAGAGGAGAGGAGCGGAGGCATGACCACAGACGATGACGCCATGAGCGAGATGAAGATGGGCCGCTACTGGAGCAAAGAGGAGAGGAAGCAACACCTGGCACGAGCCAGGGAGCAAAGAAAGAGGAGAGAGTTTATGCAAAAGAGCCGCCTGGAGTGTTTAAAGGAGGGACCAGTGAGCGGAGCTGAAGGCAAGAAGGAGATCAATATCTTGGAACTCAGTCACAAAAAGATGATGAAGAAACGAAATAAAAAGATCTTAGATAACTGGATGACTATCCAGGAGCTGATGAGCCATGGGGCCAGAGTCCCAGAGGGCTCCAAAGTCCATAATGCCTTTCTTTCTGTCACAACTGTTTAATACAAGATATTAAGTCAGGTAGACAGGAATCGAGGAACTACTGCTTGTTTTTTTTTTAAAGTGTACATTTCTGAGATTAAATCAAATACATTAACGCCGAAGACGTCTGTAGCATTCCCAAAGCTCTGAAACCCAACACTTTAAGAATGTTTGAATAGTCCAACAATCAATTACCAGACCTCGGCCATACAAACTGTTTTTTACACTGGCATTTTGGTAATGCTCTCTGCTTCTGGTAGCACGTTGGTTCAAACAGATTCGCGTAACAGACTGAGGGACCAACACATTAACCTTGTGTATACTATGTACTGTGTCTCCATTACTCTCGTTTCTTTTGTTTCATTGCACATGAAGCGACTTCACTTGCCTCAATCGAGGTGTTTGGTTGTTTTTTTTATAATGGGGGAAATACAATATTTTTCACGCAGCTTTTTGTAAAGAAATTTTTACACTGAATGTCAAAGTACTGTAAGCATTTTATTCTAATTTCTTATTTATGTTTGTTACCACGAAAATCGTCGATGTCAGAAGTGACACTAATTGATTGTATTGTAGCCCGCAGTGAGAGAGACCTCATTACATTGCTAAAGGACTACGACTCCACATCTAAAACCACTGCTTTTTTTGTGTTGATAAAGTCACTTAAATCAGACTTGTCTGATAAAAGCACTGAATTTAAGGCACTGAAAGACTCAATTTTGCCATCTCAAAAGCTCGTTTTGTTTATGAGCTGGGAGGGCTTTTTTGATACAGCTTTACCTCAACTTACAGAACAAACTGACCTGTCAAGTAATTGAATTTTGGGGCAAAAGGAATTGCTGACCTTCAACCCTCCCTTTGAAACATAATAGTGTGAACTGTGTTAAACATGTTAAACAGACTCTTATTTATATTGTTTATTGTCATTTGTATTTATTGTAAATTAATTTTTATAGTCTGTCTAAAATGTTTCAGAGCAGCTAGCCTCCAAAAGGCAACACTTTTCAAGGCGCTGTCAATGAAAATGTATCATATTTGCAGCCTTTCAACTCAATCTGCTGTTTTCACTGTAACGTTAATTGAAGAGGCCTTGACTTCAGTATTTGTTGATGGTGATATTTGTAATAAAAGAAAAATAAGAAAAGAAATCTGTAGAAATATATACTTTTTTTTTTGGTCAGTAATCACCTCCTGAACATTTGCATTTCTACCCAAATATCTAGGAAGCCAGTCACATTCTTAGTTATCCTGCAATAGGCTCAATCTGCCGGAGACTTCACATTATGAACTAAGCATTTCTTCTTCACTTATCATTAGCACTTATCAAACACTCGCTCTCTCTACTATATATTTCTATTTGTCCTATTTTCCTGCCCTGCCCTCTTCTCTTTCGCCTCACAACCAACTGGTGGTGGATGACTGTCCCGGAGCCTGGTTCTGCCAGAGGTTTCTTCCTGTTAAAAGTTTTTCTTTCCCACTGTCGCCAAGTGCTTGCTTATAGCGGGTTTTCTGATTGTTGAGATTCTTTCTAATACCACGTTCTACTCCTGTCAGGTAAGAAAAATAAATTACGGCTACAATTTACACTGACTCATTCAGATTATAGGACCTGAAACTAACAAGGCATACCTAATAAAGTTTTCTAGTGAGTGTATGCTTATGGTCATTACGGTCATTAGTTAATTTGCATTCAGTAGATTATTTCACGCAGCTTGTTTTTCTAACATAATTGTTGATAATGAAACATGACTATAGCTCTGAGTATCCCAGTTGTTCTACATTTAGATAGTGAACATAGCTCAAAAGCACTGAGCTCATCCCACCACTGAGCCGCACAAAGCTGACAGGTAATAAACACTTTTTTTAAGTCAGAATTTATCCTTAAATATCCTTACACTTAACTTATTCAGTGGCATGCTCAAGAGTGTCCCTATGTAAGATAGATTTTAGTTACTAAAACCAGAATACTCGACAAAATTCATATCAATCATATGGTGTTTCTACTGTGCATATTTCTCCTACGTGTCAAAAGAGCCCAGAACACCATTTTTAGTGATTCGCTTTGAATGTCTTCTTCAAACAAACCATGCATTATGCATGCCGAGGACAGAAGTTTACATGTTTGGATTTGAGAGGGATTCTTATAAAAGTGTACTCTTTGCAGACTGCATTGTCTCCTGCAGAGAGACAACACATTTGATGTGCACGGATGTGCATCAGAAAGCATGAGAGGAGGCGGGCGTGCTGTTTGTCTGAGACTCATAATAAAGGAATGCGCTGTAGCTGGTGGAAAGTGACTGATCGATAGTGTGCAATCGGCTACATGCTCAAATCTTTGTGAAAGATCGTAAAGAAATGATTGCTCAGTGAATTCATACAAGGCGAATAAATGCAGCACAAGGAAAAACACCACACCTTCCTCGAGGCTTTACCAAGACTCATGATCTCCATATTCACAGGAATTCATAAACCATTTTGATTTTTTTTTTTTTTTTTTTTTTCTTTTTGTTTTTTTTTTTTCTTTTTTTTTTATTTTCCTTTTCC
>VUQR01010126.1:29759-45165 GCA_015108515.1 Hemichromis elongatus | reverse complement strand
GCAACGCTTGGTGTTTTTCGGGAACTTGAACGCGCCTTCAATGTGTTGGTCCTCCAGTATCCCACAATGCACCGCTGTTGCGTGCGGTGTCCACGTCAAACTTGACACCCTTCTCCACGGTCGAGTCGATAATGGCTGCAGTCGAGGTGGCACTTTTGGGTCGCTGTGGTGTTTAGACTTGCCAAAAAAACGCTGAATATTCCGCTCAGGTTGACCGCAAACGACACAGACTCCAACATTAAGTCGCCATCTCAGGTATTAGCTGTCAGACTTTGATATTATGTCCGCCGGTCTTCAGGAGCTACTCCGTGTGGACGAGCAGCTGTCATTAGCCGGGTTCTGTGCTTGCTAAATGAGCTTGTGTCGGTTTGGAAAGCGACTTTGTCACGCATGAAAGAATTTGGATGTTAGAATTTACCGGTCCCCCGTGACTGTGAGTCTCCAGCTGAGCTTGATGATCGAACTAGCTGTTTTATCTTTCGAGTCTAAGCTAGGTTAGCTCCCCTGTTCTCCTCGGCCCTGCTTTGTTTTTGTTTGGTTTTTGTCTCCTCCGAAGATGTCATCGTGGTTGGGGGGAATCGGCTCCGGCCTCGGCCAGTCTCTGGGCCAGGTTAGCGGGAGTCTGTCATCTTTCACCGGGCAGATATCGAACTTTACCAAAGACATGCTGCTGGAGGGTGTAGAAGAAGTTGGAGGTAAGTGTGTTTGTGTTCCTGGTTTGATCTGTGCGATGTCCACATCACCTTTAGAGCACACCCGAGTGGGGCTTTTTCTACACTTTTTTTCCTACAAGCTTTTCAGTTCTGGTATAGGTCTTATAACCTCACTCTAATAAACCGTAACTACACCACAGAAAGGTCCAAAAGTAATCCCTGAAAACTTTTGTCTTAAAGGCATTAAAGTGAAGTAGATCCCAAAATAGTTTACAATTAAATAACTTACGTACAATTCAAACCTGTTCTGTCTGATGCATCAGTTCTAGGTTCAAGAGTATTTTCAGTGTTTTGTTTTGTGTTAAAATATGGATTTGTTTAACTTTATGGTTATACTACAGTTACTAGTTATATTTCAGTGCATTTCCTAATTTCCAGATGCGACAGAAAAAGCAGAAATGCATCAATTGCTTGTTTTGCCTGACCCACACAAGACAACTTGTGGAAGTAGACATTTTAATCACAAAGAAAATCTGAACTTTTTGTTAGCCCCTCAGCTCTGAATTATACTTTAACTGATCGTTTTTGATATGACACAACAGATAATAGACACAACTGCCTTTTGTTGAAAGAAATTACTTCAGAAAATACTACAGTACCTCACAGTACTTTTACAAACATTTATATCAGGATCAGAAACCAGTCGCACTGCAGCACAGCTCACTCTAACACCACCATAAACTCCAACCTGAAGTTGAAACATCTTCTCTGTGAACTTTACTGACATCACGATTACAGTAGTGCTGTTGTGTTAAACTCTGTCATTTCAACTAAGAGTTTCCCTATAAATTCTCAAATCAGTGTGTAAATGTAGTTTACTTTGTTAGGTGCTTGGAAGTCATCTCAAATGAGATATAGGCCATTGGTTTATTAAGAGTTCTGGAAATTTCAAGTTCAGTATCAAGCACAATATACAATGGAATTCAAAGTCAACATTTAAAAAGGCCTCTCATACAAGTCTTTAGAAGTTGAAAAAACTACGAGCTTTTCTGTATTCTTTTGCATTCACAGTAAAATATGTATCTAGTGACTGTCTGAGTCCTCATTAACTGTAACAAAACAAAACAATCCACGTTGTGATGTATATAATTATAGTTAATAGTTAATTTTCTGTTAGTCTATATAAGTTAAACAAGTTTTTTGATCTCAAAAGGAGCTCCCCCGTTTAACACTGAATGAGTGAGACTGCTTGCATGATAACAGTGTTTGAGTTTTACATCCAATAGCGCCAAACTAGCTCGGTCAGGATTTTTATAGCTTTGCTCCCAAATTCAAATGGGTTGATTTTCTGTTTCCATATTGTTGAAGGGCTGAAACAGCCACTGTGACTTACAGTGTGGGTTTTAGAGCATACTTACTTGTTTCCACACATCCGCAGCAATATATTTAAGTTTGAGTTTCTGACAGACATGTGTTAACAGAAAGAACTCTTAGTTTCTGGAAAAAAAATAAATAAATAAAATTTTTCTTTTGTGTTTCAAGCTAATCAAAAACTCAGTAAAACCTGTTCCAGAAATTTATTTATTTATTTTTTCTCAGTGGTGGATTAAAGTCAATAACATCTGAATTTAAGAATAATTATTCAGTTGTAAACTGACAGATAAAATCCAGGTGAGAGCAGCTGAATGTGGAAATACAGATCGGATAAACACAGCAGAGTTTACTTATTGTAACACAAAAGTCTGAAACGGTGATTTCGGTGTGGTACAGTTAAAAAAGTGTCACGTTTCAAATTGACTGTTGCCTAATTAGACTGTTGGCTATTGTACAGCCTGATCTGCTATCAGAACATAGTCTGACTATCTTTAGTATTCAAAAACTAACTGCAAAGTACATTCAGCACTTTGTTTTAGAATCTTAAAGTGGATTTTTTCCTCTCATGCATTATGTTTTTGTCCTGTTACGCTAGTGGATTATTCAGATTTAGCACTGGTTATTTATATTCCATGTAGACACATTCTTGTATGTTGAAACACATCAATTCCTCATCAGCCTTTGATTTTATTGATAGAATTTATTTATTTATTTATTTTTTACAAACACATGCTACCAAGCTCGTGACTCGATTTATGTCTGAGGTTATCTGTGAATTAAAGGCTCATTTAGGCACAAACTTTTAAGCAAACTTAGTCCCTCTTTTTTTTCATCGTCAGCTGAGTTTTAGCACCATGTCGTGAAGACTGATAGAGGTGTTGTTTGATTTCCAGAGTTGCTCATATTCGGATGTTCATATCAGGTTTTTGAACTTATCATCACTTCATTAATTTGCTTTGTTGTTTACACCAAGACTAAACCGTCGGTGTTTACCAGTTTTCCTGTCAGTGTTGTTTTGAACTCATCAGTCACTAGATATGAAAAAGGGAGCAGAGAGTCTGATTTGTTTATTTTATTTGTTTATTTTACAATACTGCCCAATATGAAAATACCGATTGCTGGACTATTTTGTCAGTTTTGGGCATAGTGTTAAAATGCAGTTATTTTAGAGATTGGATTAGAAAAGCCCCATCAACCTTACCCACTTAAACCCTGAAGTGTCATCCTACTAAAGCAAACAGTGATGAGTGATAAAACGCTGACAGAAAGAGAACTTTGGCCACAGATTTCCAACTCACAGCTCCAGATAAAAACAAGAAGTGTGAATTGTTATCACTGCAGGAAGGATTTTTAAGTAAACTTTCATTGCTGGCTCTTTAACTGAGGCTTGGTGTGTCTTCTAATGAATGTTATGTGTTGGCTGAGATTCCTTCAGCTGTTAGATCACATAACTGAGACAAGATGGCGAGGAATGTTCAGCCTGCTCAGCCAAGCATGTTTGTTTATCATGTGAACAAGGTTAGGCTCCAGATAGAATCACTTGAATGTGCTACATGTACCACAGTGGATAAAGCAGAAAAGCCTCTCTCATTACAAAAAACAAAACATGTCTATATAATGCTGCATAAAAGTAACGCACAAGTGTGTTTTTACTGTGTTTGTATCATTAAAATGACACAACAGATTTAAATCATGTGCTGCATGATTTTTACATTGACTCATGAAAAATTTTGTAACCTACATTTTTTAAATGCATTTTTCCCCCATGCAACTACAGATGCTGCCACAGAACTGCAGGTTTCCAATTCCAAGTTGGCTGAAGTCGAGTCTGCGTTTGGTGTTCAGAAATCTGAGGTTAGTCTTTTCACTCTGCGATACTATAAACCAAAGTCTATTTCACTTGTAATAGCAGAAAATTTGATACTAATATCATTAATTGTGGATCTTTGGGGGTTTTTTTTGTCTGTTTTGCATGTACCTCAAGTTGTCAAAGCTTGCATAATTATAGTTACACAGAAACATGTAGTTACATGTTTTACTGATGGCAATAGGTCCTTCCTTGGTGAATAAAAGTACCAGCATTCTATTTTGTCTTCCTGCCGGTTAAAATAAATTAGCCAACAGTTATTTGACCCACCGTAACATGCACTGTCTCTGTGTTTCTATTGCTTATTTCTCTGTGAAATTTAACTCCCACAAAACTATTAAAACACATTGGTGAAAAACATTGTTTGTATGCTTCTTTCTTACCATGACTCAACCTATAGTTGATTTTCAGTCCCTCACACACCATCCTGCGGCTTTAAATACTCTTCCAAATGCATTGTAATCTGTGGCTAAATATAACCCTAGACAAATGTGCTACATTAGATTTTCCTTTTTGAGTAACAGTTGCTCAAAGCTACAGCTGTTCCCAGCTATTTTGTGGCCAGTATTTAACCATGTAAAATATAAGGCTGTGTACTCTGTTTGTGATGTGCTTTTTATGGTCACAAACAGATTTAAGTCTCTGGAAGTATTAAATAAGCTTCAAGCTGAGGGCGACTGAGAATAGTAGAGAGAAAAGGAAAATGAACAGAAATGGGTTAATATTGTTGGTTTAGTTTTGGGGAAAATGCATTATCTTAGTGTCTCTGAGGTCCAATATGTCTGCCTTGTAGTTGATGGTGATCCCTGAGATCCCCGTGAAAGTTGTAAATACGTTCTAATTTCTTTAATGTTTCTGTATTTCAGTCTTTTCACTTCGATTTATCTTTGTTGCAGTATGAGAGATTGCGAAAGCTTCATGCAGAGCTTGAGGAGAAGCTGGAGGCAGCAGAGATCCAAATCAAGCGTCAGTCTGCAGAATACAGGACCCTCCTGCAACAGAAAGATGTATGTACACATTAAATTAACAGTGTTGGCTTTAAGTGAGAAAACAGTGAAAGTGGTTAAGACAAATTATTTCAGTTTTAGATTTATTAAAATGTTTTAAATGCACCAACATGTGAACCTTGCCAGAGTGTTTGCAGATGTAGCAGTAGCATTAGGAATTTATCAGCAATGGGAAAACTACTTATTAAAGACATTTCAGCTCTAACATGAATCTCTAGCCTAAATCAAACTCAGCATCTGTGCTTTGTTAGAATAAGACAAACCCAGTTTCTTTTGGAAGTCTTTTTAGAGAAGTTTTTGTAATTTGTGTCCTTTCAGGTGGAGATCAGTCACCTGAAAGCTCGGCAGAGTGGGCTTCAAGAAGAAGTCCAGAAGCTGCAGCAATCAGCCCAGTCTGCTTCAGCTGGCCCTGCGATGCTGCCCGTAACCACTACGTCATCGACCACTACCTCCTCTTCTGCTTCCTCTTTCCTGTCACGTCACCCAGGATCACACCAGGGCTTCCATGGCGAAGAAATGGACCTCAGCGACGTGATCTGGTCGCAGCAAGAGATCAACAGGCTGTCGACAGAAGTCATGCGTCTGGAGTCGGAGGTAGCACACTGGCGACGAATGTCTCAGGTAAAATTACACAAGAATTAAATGGTTATGGAACAGATAGTTTTACCTTTTGAATACAGTTTTTTTTTAAATAACCACATGAACACACTATCCTTTTTTTTTTTCTAAACAGGCATCAACAGGAGCTGGCAATGGCGACCATAGTGAGATTCTCAAGCTTCAGAGGACTATTAAGGTAAATATTATGGTCTCATATTGTTGCATGTACAAATTAAATTGCATTTTTCAAACTTTGCTGCTGTGGGTTTTTAATTTCAGGAGCTTCGAGATGAGATGAGTCGTGAGGTGGATGAACACCAGCATGAACTTGCAGCTCTGCAGGATGCTCAGCGACAGAAGCTGGCCGATGTCACCCGGCGCCACAGGCAGGAGCTGGCAGAGTACGAGGAGAGGATAGAGGAGCTGGAGGAACAGATTCAGAGTGGTCAGCTCATTTTTGGAATAACTATGGAAAGCTTGGGTGACTAGAGAGATTTGAGAGTTTATTGCAACAATGATCTGCTATGACCTAAATTTTTAGAGTGTGTTAGAGCAAGGCACATATTCAAATGCATCTGATGTAAAGTAGTTCTATTAGAGAAAGTATCTCAGTTGCACTACTCTGGTGTCGCACACAAATTAATTTAGTAAATTTTCTCCAGATGGTGTTCAGGCCAGCTCTGTGTCAGACAACTCCAAGGTGCTTGAACTCCATCAAACCATACAGTCACTGCAAGAAGCAGCGGAGCAACGTGAGAAGCAGCTGGCCGAAATGTCTGCCAGTTTGGATGAGGCACAGAAGATACAAGCCTCACTGCAGCTTGAGAAGGAAGATGCTCAGCAAGAGAATACCGGGCTCCTGCAGAACTACACGCGGCTGCAGGCCTCTGTGGCCGAGCTTCAGACACGAGTACAAGAGCAGGAGGGGAAGGCTTTGCAAAAAGCCCAGCTAGACCACGAGATCCAAATGTTAAGAAATAACCTTGCAGGTATTTTTTGTGTTAAATTATGCCTTATTCATATGGGTTTTTTATCCGCTTAATTAACATTCTCTGTTGTTGTCGCAGCTATAGCTAATTCAATTTTATATTCACATGTAGATACAGAAAATTGTCATAGACTTCAAATTTTAAGCCATTACTTACCTGTATATTAACTAATATGTCCACTTTCCAGCTTCAGAAAAGGAAATAGAGAGACTGAAAAACCTGGATGAGGTAAGCATGAAGATCAGCAATATGCACATGTTTGTATGTACTGTGTGACTCTGGCTGTAGAAGCAAAAATTGTACCTGTATTGGAACCTACCTACCTACCTCTCCTTGAATCTTGTCGTCTTGTAATGTGCAGCACTGTTTCATGTGCTCGTGCTGCTTTTTGTTTACTCCGGATTTTCAATCCTGAACACTTTGTAATGGACTTCAAACATCAGCCACATCGATTCTGCTTTCTTGTTGAAAATCATCACTGGTGATAAGATTTGCGTTTCCAGCTATGACTCAGATCAAACAGCAGTCTCAAGTGGAAAAGCTTGCATTGTCTAAGCACAAAGTCAACACATCGGGTCAGGAGTGCAAACAGGATCAGGCTTGCCACATTCAAGGGGATTGTGTACCATTCCTTTGAAAAGAAAAACAGGGAGATCTAGTGCATGGCAAATGTGACATCAAAGAAAGACAGACCTTCAAGAGAGTTGCACAAGAAGACGACCTAAATGGGGATAACAGATAAATTTAAATAGTGTGCTGTTTTTGTGTTTAATGGCCGGAGTTGCCTCCATACGCTTCTCTAATTAATTTAATGACTTATTTTAACTTCAGGCAGAACCAAAGGAAGAAGTCGAGCATGCTGACATCTTAGAACTGAACACGATTATCGGAGCACTGAGACAAGAAAAGGAAGTCCTAGAACAAGAAAAGGTTTGTATATCTTGTACAGAAATATTATTTTAGTCACCCATGAATGTGTCACTTGTGTTTATTTGACTTTGTTTTCTGTGTAATTGTCTCAGTTAGTGGTATGAAGAAAAACAGTACTCAGTTAGACGACACAGTGTCACCAGAGAAGAACAAAAGTTGGTTTTGTTGATTGGTTCCTGCCAATAATGGGTTGCTTACTTCTTGGTAAGTAAGATTATGATTTTCTGTCCACAGCTTAATTTGCAGGAAAGACTTAAAGTGGCAGAAGAACAACTAGTCAGCAAAAATGATGCTGAGTCTGATTTGGAGTCATTGGATGATTTGAAGGCAGAACTGGGGAGGAGAGAAAAGGTCCTGAGAGTTACTGAGGAGGAACGGGACACCCTGATGTCTGAACTGGAGGAATTAGACCGACAAAACCAGGAAGCTACGCAGGTCTGCATGACTTTGGTGCTTTATCTCTTTGTTTATTGTTTATTTTAGCATCTTATTTAGAGATTTTTGACATCAAGTGTCACATTTTAGCATCTCAGATTGTCATTTCTTGACACATTTTGGGCTGTTGGAATAATTTTAAAATTGATTAAAAAACGTACAATAAACAACTCAGCTTTTTCCTCAGCAGTTATACGCCGTCTCTATAGTTTACCCTGATAAAACATCTTGTTTTGGAAAAACAAAAATACAGTCCAACTTGAAGCAAGAAAGCCCAATAGTAGGGATAATATTAACACTTTTGTTTTTCTACTTTAGCATATGATCTCAGTGAAAGAGCAGCTCTCTGGACAGCTGAAAGAGGTCGAGTCAGAGCTGAAAAGAATGACTGCGGAGCTTAACACATCCAATGACCAGAAAAGGGCACTTGGGCAAGAGCTGGAGACCCAAAAAGAGAAAATGAGCCAGAGTGCTTTTACACTTAACGAACTGCATATGGGGAAACAGCAGCTGGAACGGACAGTGAAAGAGCTAAAAGACAAACTGGGACATGCACAGGAGCAGAGCCGGGATGCACGCAGAGAGGTCACTGAGCTAAAGAAGGCCCTGCAGGAGAAAGAGGAGCTGTTATCTGCTGCTAAAGCAAAACTTTATGAAGAAGGGGAGAGAGCAGGTGAAGCACAGGGTGCCAATGGGGCGCTAGCAGAGAAGGAGAGAGAGTTATCAGACCTCAGGAGAGAACTGGATGAGATGAGGCGCTCTCATGAGAAGGTGATGTCTGAAGACTATGAGTTGAAGGTGGAGAACAGGAGAATCAAGGCGGACAATGAGCAGACCTTAAGTAAAGTGGAAGAACTAACCAAGCAGCTGAAGGAAAGCCAGGGTGTTCTAAACAGGGTTGTGAGGGAGAAGGATACTCGTATTGAAGCTTTAAAACTGGAAAAATATCAGCTCGAAGGTGAATTGACGCAGGCTGAGAACACACTAAAAGAACAGGTAAGACAGTACCAGCAGACCATCGAGGAGTTAACTCGAGCTCGATCTATGGATGCCTCTGCTTTGCAGACTGAGCATGAACGTGCCATCAAACTAAACCAAGAGAAAGACATGGAGATTGCTCAGCTGAAAAGAGATATGGAGCAGGTGGCAGCTGACCACAGAGACACCAATGAGATGCTATCGATCACAGTTGCAGGGCAGAAGCAGCTGACGGATTTGCTGCAAGAGAAAGATGTCTTTATGGATACTTTAAAACTAAATGCTGCAGATTTACAGACAGAGCTGGATAATAAGGCTTTAGTTTTCACCAAGGAAGTTGAAACGCTCAAACAGTCACTAGATGAAAAGGATAAGCAGCTGGGAGGTATGAAAGAGGAGAACAGCCATCTAAAAGAGGAGATTGACCGCCTCAGGGATCAGCAGAGCAGACCTCAACCTCTAGCTGAGCCCAGGACTCTGGACATCATCACAGAGCTGGAGACGGAGATCACCCAACTCAAATCATCTCGTAATGCCCTAGAAGAGGAGGTCCAGACTCTGAGGAGAACCACTGAGGAGCAGCAAGCTTCTCTCCTTCTCTCTCAGCAGTCTCTGCAGGCTCAGCAGAGTGAGATTGAACAGTCTCGTGCTCACCATCAGCAGACAACACTAAACTATGACAGACTCATCCAGACCAGAGACGAAGAGATAATCCGCCTCCAGCAAACTGTAGAGCAGCTCAGTGAGAGTCAGAGTAGAGCCAACTCTCCGTCTGTGCAGGGAGAGGTCATCTTGCAGGAGGAAAAGACTCAGACCCTAAATCATGAGAATGGCAATGAGAAACACGACCTGTCTAAGGTAGATATAGAAAGACTAGTGAGGGGCATCAAGGAGAAAGAGACTGAGATCAGCCAGCTCAACGAGAAGAACCTCTCACTGACCAGGCAGCTAGATCAGCTTGTGGTTTCTCGTGATGAAGTAGGAAAACTCTCACAGATGATCATGCAGAAGGATCTGGAAATTCAGGCACTTCATGCCAGAGTTTCCACGGGAGGCGGACACAGCCAGGATGTCATGTTCTTGCAGCAGCAGCTACAGGCATACGCTGTTGAGAGAGAGCAAGTGATTGCCGTGCTCAACGAGAAGACCAGAGAGAACAGCCAGCTTCGGTCTGACTATCACCGCCTCATGGATATCATGGCAGGAAAGGAAGCAGCCCTTTTGAAGCTTCAGCAGGAAAATCAGCGCCTCTCTAACATGAGCGATCCCTCGGGAAGCCAGGAGATGTTCAAAGAGACCATCCAGAATCTGTCTCGAATCATTAGGGAGAAGGACATAGAGATCGATGCCTTGACCCAGAAGTGCCAAACGCTGGTGACCGTCCTGCAGTCCTCTGGAGGAGAGCCCGGTGCTGCGTCTGGAGGGGTCAGCAGTAACCAGTTTGAGGAGCTACTGCAGGAGAGGGACACACTGAAGCAACAGGTTAAGAAGATGGAGGAGTGGAAGCAGCAGGTCATCACAACAGTCAAGAACATGCAGCACGAGTCAGCTCAGCTGCACGAGGAGCTGATCAAACTGCAGAGTCAGGTTTCTGCTGACAGCGACTGTAGCTCAAAGCTCTCAGTGGACTACGCACGACTGGTCCAGAATTACGAGCAGAAGGAGAGAAGATTGGGAAGTCTGAGTGTGGAACTCGCACAGGTTCAACAAACCATTACCCAGCTCAGCAGCACCAAGGATGTCCTGTTAGGTAAACTGGACAGCGTCACACAGACACCTGAAGTCATAGCCACTCAGTGTAGTGGCTCCTCTCTCGGTACTGATGCTCCAAGCCATCAGCCACAGTCCACTGTAAGAGAAAAACTACAGCAAGAAGTTGTTCAACTAAAAGCACAGTTGACTGAGAAAGAAAACACCATCAGGACTCTTCAAGAAAATAACCACAGGCTCTCCAACTCCGCATCTGCCTCAGAAAGCGAGCAGCGAAGTCAGGCAGAGGAGGCTCGACAGGTCAGAGAGAGACTTGAGGCCTTGCAGAGGTCTGTGAGGGAAAAAGACTTGCTGATCAAAAGCAAAGGAGACCAACTAGCTCAAGTAAGTGAAGCACTGCGTAACCGTGAGAATGACAACGAGGTTCTGAAGCAGGCGGTGACCAACCTCAAAGAGCGTGCACTCATTCTTGAAATGGACGTGAAGAAGCTAAAAGAGGAGAATGAGCTGGTTGCTGCACGCTCTCGAGAGAAAGAGTCAGAGTTTAGAGCTTTGCAGGAAACCAACATGCAGGTTTCCCTCCTGCTGCGGGAGAAGGAGTTTGAACTGAGTGCAATGAGCGAGAAGGCTGCCACTGTGGAGAAACTGCTCAAGGACAAAGAGCAGGTCAGTTACTTTTTGTTTGCTGTTACTTTATCTTCTGTATTAAGTTTTTTTGTGGTTGAATTTATACTGACACATTTTAGTAGTGAAATTCATCCATCAGCATCACTTTAGGCAGGAAACGTCATCTATACTTTCAAAATTTGCTTGTGATTTACTGTTTATTGATCTCCCGAAGGGTAAATCTGGTGAGCTGAATCAGCTCCTGAATGAAATAAAGTCCATGCAGGACAAAGCTGTGGCATTTCAGCAGGAGAGGGATCAGGTGATGATGGCGCTCAAGCAGAAGCAAATGGAGACTACGGCATTACAAACTGAGGTAAGACGATAATATTGCCCTTTAGTTTAACTGAGGGGGTATTGTAACTTCATATGGAACGCTCCAGGTTACAAAGTTTAATTATCGGGCATCGTGATACGTGCGCTGTTTTTTTGCATTCATTAAATACTCAGATTGTCCACCTAATGTTCTGGAGAAATATAAGAATTTATCTTCCAGTTTAACATTTTCCCAAAGCACAGACTATTGCATTACAGTATCTTCACTTCATCATGTTGCTCAAACATTTTTTGCCATCTCATATATGCCCTATAACTGTATAATCAAGGAAATACAGTACAGTCTGTTGATAATAACTCATGGCTGCTTCAAGTTAAATGGCACTCTGCTAGATCTACATTTTGTTTTGATTGTCTACAGCTACAGCATACGAGAGATAAAGAGCACCGCCTAAACTTGGAGCTGGAAAGGTTGCGTAATCACCTGTTGGAAATTGAAGATTCATACACAAGAGAAGCCCTCGCTGCAGAGGACAGAGAGACAGAACTTCGCAGGAAGGTGGCTCTGCTGGACGAGAAACTGGCGACATCCTCAAGTGCTGTGGAGAATGCGAGGTTAGCATAAAACTGCCATGTGTGTTTTGAAAGGAGGTTTGATTAGGACTGATAAAATCACCAGGAACTCTTCTATACTTATTTTAATTAGTTCAGGTAATTTCTTTATGTATTCCACTTTGACATCATTGAGAAGGAAGCAGAAATGCATAGAAATAACACATCTACAGTAGGCTTTACTCACTCGAATTATTTACATGTAAAGGATGAAATATTTTTTGTCAAACTAAAATATTATTTGACCCAGTAGTTGGCATCTTTTGCACAAACTAGTTATTTACTGTTATACAACTGTTACTTTCACTTGTATCCAACATTTTTAGATGTTTACCTTAAAATAATTTTGCGTGAAAATGTTTTAAAATAATTTTAGCGTCATTCTTTTTGTGGTTCTACTTACCTGTCCTCTCTCTTCTAGCCAACAGGCCAGCATGCAGGTAGAGTCTCTGCAGGAGCAGTTAACTGGGGTGGTGAAGCAGAGAGACAATGCGCTGGCCCAACTCAGAACCTCTCAGGAACAAGTCAACCAGTATGCAGTGTCGCTGTCCAACCTGCAGATGGTGCTAGAGCAATTCCAACAAGGCGAGTTTGAGGGCTTCAAAGAGAACTTTGCCTGTTTAGTCTAGACTTTAGCAAGATAATTGTATCTGTTATCCTGTAATATTTTTAAACTGTGTTTTCCTCATAGCACATTGCAGTTGGTGTACCTGGCAATTACATTTTTGATTACTTTTAGTAATACTGTTATCGGTGCTTCTCCAACAGAAGAGAAAGCCATGTACTCAGCAGAACTTGAGAAGCACAAGAAGGAGAAAGAGGAGTGGAAAAGAAAAGCACTGAAACTGGAGGACCAAGCTTCTGCTCTCCAGGTAAACCAGCGGCCAATCACCTTTCAGAGAATCATACCTGTGATTAGGAATAGTAACACGTTTTGTTTTTTTTCTTCTTTTTTTCAAAGTTGACAGATATCAGATTTTCATATAATCTTTTGAAGACGGTAGATGTCACACTTTAATAAAAATCAGTAAGACAAATGTTATGCAACGGTGTAACTTCCTCTTTCAGATGAACCTGGATGAAGCCAATGCTGCTCTAGAGTCAGCATCTCGTCTCACGGATCAGCTCGATCTGAAGGAGGAACAAATTGAGGATCTGAAGAAACAAGGTGAGCTTCAGCTGAGTATTTTCACCTACTGACTTTTTTAAACATCAACTGTAAATGTTGTGTTAGTGATGTCTTTATTAGACTGTATAAAGCTCTGCTTTCCAGTTTTACTGAAAAATGAAGTTATCCTCAATAAAATAGCTGTCTTTAAGGCTGGTGAGCTCATTTTAAAGATCACTGCACTTTCTAAAGATCGTGTGGAAGGCATCTGCCTGCCAGGCTTTGAAGAAACAGTCAGCTCCCTTGCATAGGCCAAGTAAAGGACCAAATAAGCTAAACTGTAACTCTCTCAAGTGGGAAGCCATTATTTGTTTCACACTCGGCAGCAGATTTCATTCCTATCAGATATGAACATTACATCACAGCAAATTCTCAGACTGTTTTTTTTTTTTTCTTACTCCTCTCTGGCTGTTCAGACTTTGTCCAGACCTGATACAAGGCTCTATATTTTCTTTACAAATCAGTCACCTATATGAACATTTACATTGTGTCTAATATGGTTGATTAACTGTGAGAACGCAGTGAACAGTCTAGCTTGGGTATGTCTGTGCAGCGTTGCTCTAGTTTGTGCCTGTCATTTGAACCATAGATCAACATATCTGACATTCAGAAAAGTAAATAGTCTGCAATCTTTGTAAACCCAGATCTTTCTGCAACACTAACAGCTTGCTGAAAGTTTTTCTGACTCATTTAAGACATTGCCAACTTTAAAAAAAAAGAAAAAAAAGAAAGCTGCACTGTATTTTCTTGTATTTGTGCAGTCGTCGTTATATTTTTATCAAGAATGATTAGAGGAGTAACTGTATCACCACAACTGGCCCGTGTGGCATGAAGCAGAGGCATGAACGTTTCTGTTAAAGTGGTCACTCTGTTTGTGTCCATGTTGCAGTGGATGTGAGGCAGGAGATGCTGGAAGAGGCACAGAGGAAACTCATGAACCTTTTGAACAGCACAGAGGGAAAAATAGACAAGTAAGTTTTAACTAAATTTCTGTTAAATATTAGTTCCAGATTATTTAGATTATGAATACAATTTCCATTGTTTTTCAATGGATTATTCAAAATTCCTCAGGTAGATTTCCCAGTTTCAGGTTCCTTCTCTTTTTTTCTAACTGTGAAATTGAGAGGATCAAGCTTATGATTGAAGCAGTTTGTTCCCATTCGGTGAAAACCAGGTGAATCAAACTAAACCTTTTCTGTTAAACTGAAGGGATTGATTCCTTTTTTTTTTCTATATTGAAAAATTACTTTCCTCCTTTAGCAACATAAATCCTTCCAAATTGTACTAAGTTCACGGACACTGGATTATTTTGCAGATACGTGGTCTTTAAAGGGTTGCAGCAATTATGGAAAAGAAATGTGCCCTTCTAGCCAGTATGGTGTTTAGTGCTATAAATAAGCTTTGATGAAGATTGGTTATTATTCATGCAGCTGCTTAAAAATGGATCATAGCCACATCTTCTTTTTTAAACCTTGAATTACATCATCAGCCAACATTGTTGCCCATGTTGTTCTTTCTGCAGGGTCCTGATGCGTAACTTGTTCTTGGGATACTTCCACACGCCCAAAACCAAGCGTGCCGATGTGCTGAAGCTCATGGGAAGTGTCTTGGGTCTAAACCGAGAAGATGTTGAAAAGGTGGGAGATTTCTGGACTCGCAATAATCATTTAGTTTCTTTTTTTTGCAAAAAGTCCCGATTACCTAAAAGGTTAGTAAGCATTGTTAGTAAAGAAGTGACACCCATGTGACAGCATCTGTCCAGTAGCAGCTGGTTTACTTCTCTTGATACTCGGATGAATTAGTAGAAAACCAGAAAATGAAAATCTGTTTAATTAAAATTAAAACTCATTGAGTCTTTAACATCTTTATGCTTCCTGCAGTAATCACTTTAAAGCAAATACCCATTAAAAGGTCTTGAATGTGGGTTATTTGCCAAAATAATAAAGTGTTTAAAGATGTACAAATGCAAAATTCTTGACCCACCCTTCATTTTTCTATGTTTTCCTTCCAAGGAGACAGACTTTGTAGTAATTATTTTAAAATGCTCTTGAGCAATAATTCTCCAGTAATCTGAAGGCCTTTCAAAGTTTTGCTTCGGACATAAGATGCTTTTTTTACTTATTCCAATTATTTTTAGTACT
>VUQR01010126.1:12118-24405 GCA_015108515.1 Hemichromis elongatus | reverse complement strand
ACTACAACGTGGATAGCGTACGTTGCCTGCGCCAGATGTGCAGTGTCATTCAATTCGGGGAAGCGGGTGAGGGGAGGTGTGGGCTGTTTATATCTTTAGAAAACAGGCACTCTGTGTGTAAGCTTTATGCTTTTCTGCCTCCTAGCCGCCCAGGCGAAGCCGCTTGTCGGATTGAGCGCGTCGCTGTGGGGCCGCCGTCTCCGTGCGCTCTGACTGGAGGGGGCTGGCTCTCTTGATTGAATCCAGCTGTTGGGGAAAGTGCTCGGAGTGGGCGCGTTAATTTGCATTGCTAAATAATCTGTAGCGCCGACAGAGCAGGGAAGAAGCAGAACAGTCCATTTTGAAAAAGCAGTCTTCCAACACTTGGTCAATGTCCCGGAGCTTCAGCTCGACCAGGCAGCGGTTAATGAAAACCTGGTGTCGGCTTTCGCGTAAAGGCGCATAGTTGGGGGTGGTGGTGAGAGCCCTGCTGAGTAGTGGCGAGGGGATTCAAATTTACGGGTCGTCTCAAATCTTTCTTTTGAGAAAACTAGGTTGGAGTCGTAAACCATGCATTTAGAGGGACGTGGCTTCAGGTTTTGCTCTCCTTCAAGGTCAGTAGTCTCTACTTTATTTTCTCCGCAGTTATCTTTTGCATAACAGACTCGTTTTTTATTGAGTTGCATGTTTGAATGAATATGTGACGAATGCCTGTATCAAGTTATCGTTTTATTCTGCGAGCTCCCTCCGAGAAGAGCCTAAAAACGTTAAATTTCCTCTTCGCAGGATGCTGACAGCTCTGGTATTTATTCTGCTTTGTGTCCAGCCTGGGCGCGGACAGGTAAGGCAACACCTTCGCCCATTTAGTCTAAGGCTGTGATCACTAACTTACTCTGAAACTCACCAAAACCACTAAAGATGCAAATGCGTCGTTGATGCAAGCAGATATATTTATTAATGCATTAAAACCTATATTATTCCCATTATGCGTGTGTGAGAATATCTCATCCCAGCAGTAGTAGTTTTGGGACTAGTTTGACATCTGAGCAAATGAATGCGTTGAATTAAACATGCTCAAACCGCATTTTGATCACTTCTCTTCAGACCTGCACAGAAGGTTTCGCATATGAACGCAGGACGAGACAATGTATAGGTGAGTGGCATCACTCCTGTGGCTTTTTTTTTTCTTTGCTTCGAAAAGTTACATTTATAGAACAAACGGAGGTGTCTGGAATGCAAACACAGTGTGTGCAAGAAAATCAAATCCCAAAGCACCGGGATGGGTTGTAGCGCAGATTCACACATGCTCCGGATGCAAGAATGTCCTTATCAGTGCTCGGCTCTGTATTCCAGATGTGGATGAGTGCCGTACCATGCCAGATGCTTGCCGAGGAGACATGCGCTGTGTTAACCAGAACGGGGGTTACCTATGCATCCCGAGGAACTTGTACAACCAGCCTTACAGACCGGATCCCATAGTGCCTGAGCCGGTTTACCCCGACTCCTCAGCTGGATTTCCAGATACTTTCCTCCCATCTCCCCCAAGATCCGTGGAGCCCAGCTACCCAAGAGTGATCAGCACTGCGCAATGTATCCTGGGATATGCTCTTGCAGAGGATGGCAACTGTAACGGTTAGTAGGAGTCTGCAGTTATGTTCTCACTGGTCTAAAATATGTACTAGTACTAGTAGAATATTGTACTGTGCAAACTTTTTGAGCTACCCCTGATGTGTTTATATTTTGAGAGGAATATGAGAAATAATTGCAATAATTTATTAAAACAGAAATAAAGGCAAAAATAGAGCTTGTACAATTCTAATAAACTTGAAAGTCAATATTTAATATGAACACCTTTATTCTTTACAAATCTAAACTCTCTTAGGCAAAGTTTCTCATTATTTCTGCAAGTAGTCTTCGGGAATAGTTCTTCAGGCTTCTTAAAGGACATTCAAAGCTCTTCTTTGGTTGTTGGCTGCCTTTTGTTCTGTTCTCTGTCCAGATGCTCCCGCACTGCTTCAGTAATGTTGAGGTCTGGGCTCTGGGGAGGCCAATTGATTACTGATTATTATTATTGTGTGTTCTTCTGTTTAGATAGGGCTTTCCTGCACTGGCAGTGTGTTTGGGATAATTGTCATGCTGAAAAATGAATTTTTTGTTTGACCAGAAGTGTTCTAGATGGTATTTCATGGTGGATTTAAATCTGATGATGCTTTTCTGTTTTCATAATTCCATCAACTTTGATGAGATCTCCAGCACCACTGATTGAAACAAAGCCCCAAACCATGACATAGCCTACATCGTGTTTTACAGATGGCTCACAAGTCAGTGTTGTACCTGTCTCCTCACCTCCCTCAAATTTTTCCATAAGACCTGCTCCCACTGATTTTCAGTCCAGTTCCTATAATTTGACGTCCCAGTCTTCTCCCTGCTTCCCTTCTTTAAGATTAGCTTCTTGAGAGCCACCCTTCCACTGAGACCATTTCTGATGAGGCTTCAGTGAACAGTAGACTGATCAGCTGAAAGTTTAGGTGCACCTCTCAGGTCCTGTGACAGGTCTTTGCTGGATTTTCTCCCCCTTATTCTTAAGGACACTACTTTCAAATACTGTCCTCCACTTGTGAAGTTAGCTCAATTTTTAAAGGACAGACTGCACACGATGCTCAGATGTGACAAGTTTTCAACAAAAAGCTGCTAGTTGTTAATGGTGCAAAAGTACTACTTTATGTCTGTCAAACTGCGTTATCTTTGGCATGTTTCTTAATTCAACAAATGATGTGTTTTTGTGACAGTCTGCTAGTAACAAAGTGCCTCCTCAGTTGTCTGTTATGTGTAGACAAAATGCTGGTTTATCCCTGGAGTTAGGTGCCTTTTTTATGTTTGAATAATTAAACAAGTCTCTGTTAAGGTGCCTAACAAACAAACAAAAAACATTCCTCTGAAAATGGTCATGTTCAAGGACTAGACTGAAAATGAGTGAAAAAGCAGCCAATGACCACCAGAAAGCCTAGAGAACTGTTGCTCAAGAATCCTTACAAAAGGGAAGAAAGTCTGGCCCTTTGGAAGCAAAATATAAGGGAATGAGGGCCAGCCCAAGACTTTTGCAAAGAACTGTAACTCAACATTGTACTTTAATACAGCCCTGGAATAAATGTTTTTCACTGTCTGAATTTAGTCCACAGTTGTTCCATATGGGGCTGGTTACCTGCTTGAAGCCAGGATTATACTCATACTTATTATACTATATTTCTTCTTATTATACAACCTTTTTTGTCCATTTGGAGGAAGCCAGTGCAGTCACCACTCTATTTAAAAGTTATCTGGTAATTGCTGATAGGTTAAATCCTGATACATCATAGGGGATTTGGTTGTCTGCACAAATCATCATGTACACCCTCTGACGAAATTTGCATCCATTAGAAATTGATGTCACTTGGACGCATGCAGAAAGTATTAACTCTGGGCTCCGGAGAAGTCCCGTAGCTGCAGTTCAGTCATACGAGACTGACTCATAAAAGGTTCTGCTGAAAACTTCACAATTCTTCTGTTCAAGACAATTTAAAAAATGAAGTAAACACTGCTTGAGCCAAGTCTTTTGTTCGTGTTCAGTCCCTGAAAGTTCAAAAGTGCTTATTGTTTTCAGTTGTTGGCTTACATCAGTCAGACAAAACTCTTGTTTGATTGTTTATGGTGGGTCAACATTTGCGCCCATTCATCACAGTGAGTGAATGTAACTACAAGCAGGGAAGTGGATTTAGATCCCAGCTATTCTATTAAGAAAACAAACAAACAAACCAAAAAAGGAAAACACTCAAATTCCCTAACTCTATTTGGGGACTGAAGATGTGTTATTATTCATAAATTCCCAGTCAAATGTGTGGTCATCTAGTAACCTCTCTTGTTAATTTCCTTACTCCTTAGGAGAATTCTAACCTTATAATATATCAATGTCATGGAGTATTTTTGTTACCACAATCGCAGCTTTTCCCTTTGCAGCCACTTTAATGCACCCTTAAAGTTACTTCAGGCAAGTTATGAAGTCAAATTTCAACCAGGATCCCTCCAGATCAGCTGATCTGCAAAATTCATTCATAGGACGTGGAGTAACAGCACATCTGCAAGTTGCTTTGCAACCCAGCTCTGCCAAAGCTCATTTTTAATCTGCTTGTAGGAGATGTAAGGGTGGAAGGTGTCTATCCGCGGCTGCAGCTGTTTCTGGTCTTGAGGCTCTTAACTGGATTTCAGCAGTGGCTAAAAAATTTGAATGTTTTGCAGAATATAGTCTTGACATCTGCCACCTGCTGCTGTTTATCAGATATTAGAGTCAAACTATGAACGAGGTAACATGAGTGGAAAAAGACAGAGGATAGGAATTCAGTGTGGCTAAAATCCAGAGTAGTACATGAATCCATCGCATCACAGGGACAGATGTTTTTTAGTGTTTTGTGCCGCAGCCTGTCTGCTGTCACCTCGCCGAACCAGAGGCCCTTTTCACAGCGAATAAATGTCATCTTTTTTAATTGAGCCATTTGAATTTCACAACTTCAAGAGTTCCCAGCTGTTGGATAAATACTTCACAAACTTTCCTCGGTGGGTCTAACAGGGATAAGCTATTAAAAAATGGGTTCCTTAAGGTCCATTTGGGGCGTTTTTCTGTCATTTTGGATAAATTAGCCATGACTGTGCTGGGAGGAGGATAATGTACATATGTGGTACAGTTTTCCCCTTCCAAAGAGAGCTCTAGAAGTTCACTCATGCACAAATATGGACTTTTTTCCCTCTTCTTAGGGGAGAAGGTCCTTGAGGGAATCAGCTCGCAACCTTGTTTGGGTAAACTGCACCATTTGAGTTCCAAAAATGAGGTCATATGTTGCCAGATTTGTGCCCAGGCAAGGACAAGAGAACAGGCATGCCTCTGTGGAAGCAACGACTCAGCACACCCCTGAAGGCTGGCACACTGTGTGTGCAGTGATGTAATTAGTTGCTGATTGATGCTGCTGTGGGGCAGAAAATACACAGACTGTGACTTCCCGTCTGAACCTGCAACAATTGTGGTTTTGTTTCTGAGTTAATGGCATGTCAGTGTTTCAGATGAAACCAGTCTGGGGGAACAATAGAAATGATAAGCTTCATCCTGAAGGTGTTGAATGAGATTAAGTTTTCACTCTATTTAACCACACTATCTCTAATAAATGGACCCTAATAAAAGTGTTTACAGTTTACTTTTTAGATGAAACACACACAATTTTTTTTTTTAGCATAGATCAAAATACATTATAAAAATGACACCTGCTAAAAATCAGCACAAAACCTTTATTGCTTAAGCACACCTTTTATTCCCTACCAAGTAAAAAAAAAAAAGAAGTTCAAATGGTGTGTTTTTCATCCCACCAGAGACTGTAATATTCATTTCAGCTCATAACTCAGTTTTAGGGATTTTCAGGTTTTAACTGGAGTCCACGGTTTAAATGCTTTGTTGTGCTTAAAGATACATTTCCCGCCTTATGTATTTTTGAAACCAGTGGGTAAACTCAAAAATGCACAACAGCTCATCTTTTGATTAAGCTTTTTTTCTAGTAGTGAAGCTACAAACTCTTATCATTTATGATTATTTCATTGGTATCTTGAGAAAGAAAAGCAAGCTGGTTTTGTGTCACTTACTGTGATTTTAAATCAGTTTGTGCAGCCATATGTGGTCAAGATCTTTCTACACAGGGCTTTTTTTTTGCACCTACATTTGACCCTGTCATGTCTTCCCTAAATCTGATCAGGACTTTCAGCAACCCCAAAACTTATGGGCAGCTCATAAAACAGCCTATATAAGGAGGTGAACTGAAACGCTCCTGCAGCTTGTGTGTGTATAAGTTGGAGATCTGCAGTAAGGTCTACACATGGGGTGCAGATGAGGGGCATTCAGAGAGTTTTTCACTGGAAACTGTAAGCAGGTGCTGTGGCTGTGTAGTTCTTGGCCGGTGGCCTAATGCACCGGGTCTCCTCCACCCTCGTGAATGGCCAGTGGTCCCAGCTGGCACAAAGGGCAACGGTCCCACAGACAGACGTTATCGCTTATCATAGCTGCCTGTTCAAACAACAAACCAGGCTCCCACCCACTTCCCCCCACCGGTTTTCTAGAGATCGGTGACTTCATTGTCTGAGAACCATAAACAGAAGTTGGAATTTGCGATTTGTCGTATCCTCATAAGGGCATTATGATTTAGTGCGTGAGCTGCTCCAGGGGCGTTGATGGAATTCAGATTGTAATCTGAGAAATCTGCAAACCTGTGTCGAAATGATCATAAGCACTGAAATGTTAACTGTTTGGTTAAGACTTTCACCTCCCTGTGCTTAAAAAAAAAAAATCTGAGTGTTGGATAAACTGATTTTCAAACAAAAGATTGCTGGTGCAATCTCCAAGCCAGCAGGAAAAGTTGACTAGCTGATGTGCTTTTGAGCAAGGCACATAAGCATCAAATCTTGCAGTGGAGTGCAAAAAAAGCTTGTTTGGAATCAAATCAACTGACGTCTGAGAAGTGCAAAATTCACAACTCCCAAATGGAAATCAATATAATCAGCATGCTTTTATCTCATCTGTTTGCTTTGATGTCATTTTAAAAATATCTATGCCTTGCTTTGTGAAATATTTTAGATGATACATGATACTCTTCTCCTAACTCTCAACAAACTTTGAAAGTGTCTCTCTGGGTGTTACTTTTGTGTAGATTTGAAGGGATAGCTGCCAAAATGTAACAGAAAAACATGTTTTTTGGGTTAATGTGCTAAACATTTTTTGTTTTCTTGCATCTTGTATAATTTGATGTCTTTTCTGCCTCTTTGAGCATGTTTTTTTAATATTGTTGAATTGTGCATCACTTTATTAAAGTCTTTCTTTTCTTTTTTTATTGCAGACATTGATGAATGCGAGACAAACTCTCACCACTGTAACCCCACCCAGGTCTGTATTAACACAGCAGGTGGCTACACATGCTCCTGCACTGAGGGTTACTGGCTCCTTGGTGGACAGTGTCAGGGTGAGTGGGGTTTTTCCTGAAATTTCTTTAAACATTAGCATATACTAACAATACACTTTACCCAATAGAATTCACATTGCATCACTGCAAATACACTACAAAGAGCACTCAAAGTCGGTTTATCATTGTTCACCCGTCGCTCACTTTTGCCATTACGTTGTGCAAATTATCAAATTAAAGGAAACTCTAGGAAAGCAAGCACTGAGCATTTTAATCCAACATTTTCTGGTATTAAAAAGTGATGCAAGTCTTTGGTCAAATGCTTCGTTTATTTTCTTCAGGCACTAATAGAGGCAATTGTAGTCTTGGACATGCAAAACCAAAAATCTATTATATCATAGTACTAACACTGTAAAAAGCAGAGATATGAGATCTTGTCATTTTTTTATGATCGCTGTTGGACAATGCAGAAAAGTCCCTGTATGTAAGTGTCCTCATTTAGAAAAGCAGAACAGCGCCCTCTTCATGCTTTGGGGTGCAAAGCAGCTCAGCAGAGTGTTCAAATCAAAACACTAATCGTAGATTTACTTACATTAAACTGACCTACAGCACAAAATGAATTATGGTCAGTGACTACCTTCTACTTTTTTCAGTTTTTTTTTCTTTTCTTTTTGCTACCAGATATTGATGAATGCCGATACGGTTACTGCCAGCAGCTGTGTGCCAACGTCCCCGGCTCATATTCTTGTTCTTGTAATCCTGGCTTCATCCTCAATCCAGACAGCAGGACCTGTCAAGGTAAACACACTCACAAGCCCCGGGCCACGGTGGAGAGCATTGACTCCTTTACAACAGGAAGAGAAAAGCTTGTATACTGTGTTGTTAACTTCTAGCTTCTGTTGTTCCAGATGTGGATGAGTGTGCAGATGAACCTTGCAGTCACGGCTGCTTGAATACCTACGGGTCCTACATGTGCAACTGTGACGAAGGATTTGAGCTGGCATCTGATGGTACTACTTGCATCGGTGAGGAAGATTTTATGCTTTTGGTATACCAATATTATTCTATCTACGAAGCAGTGTGAGGAATTGAGTTTGTAAAGAAGCAGAAACAGTGATGCGACAGAGGTGAACTGAACAGAATAAAAATAAGTATAATAACCAAGTAACATAACAAACAGTTTAAATAAAACCAGACTCATCAGGCTACAAATAATCTAACAAGCAAATGGGAACTTTCACCATGTATGTTATATTCCAATGTTAGGTCTCGATTCAGATTTACTTATATGGCACCAGTTCACAACAAGAGTCACCTCAAGCAGCTTTATATTGTTACGCAATGACAATGTAGGCGGCCTATAATGGGGTCACCACATGTTAGACTTTGCAGAGTTGCCCTACCTGACAAAGCTCAAACGGGGACTGTATGCTCAGCTGGAATCAAACCAGAAAGACGAGGTTTAAACACAAACTGTCAGAGAGGCAGCCTGAGCCTGCAGCACCATAACTACATAATAGTTCATCGTCATTTGATCCAGCGTTAACTGTAAGCGTTCTCGTACAGTAACGTTTTAGGGCTTAAAAGTAGAAAGTCTATTGAGGTATTATGGTAGTACAAGGTTTTTAAGCTGTGATTCGGCCTGATCATCTAAGATTTGTTACGTGAGGACAAGAGTTTTAAAATTCAGTTCTGGAGAAGTTCTGATCTCTCTTTGTAGCATTTTGGATTAATTGAAGTATTTTCAGGGAGCCTACCCGTAAGGACTTTTAGATTTATCCAACTAGTTAGTTAGAAGTTTTCCCTAACTGCCTTTTCGTCCTGAAATCCCAGTTTGTTTTTAGCTTTGGTAGCAGGATCACAGAGAGCAGGTGCGCTGTATGAGACAGGCTTCAGTTTAGGGCCAGGTCGACACAGTTTAGAAAGAGCAAGCTGCATGTGCAAAACATGCAGACGTCACTCAGGCATAGTGGTTGAGCTCAAACACTGAACACTGTTGGTGCTGATGTCCTTTTCGGATAGGTGTTAATTCTGTTTCTTGTTTCGTGCAGACTTGGATGAGTGCAGTTTCTCTGAGTTTCTGTGTCAGTACAGATGTGTCAATATCCCCGGTTCTTACTCCTGCATCTGTCCACCTGGATATTATATATATGAGGACGGCAGGAGCTGTGAGGGTAAGAGGATGAGGAACCCACACACAGATACATCATTTCCTAACCTTAATGCATTAGTTTATGTTATAATAATAAATAAATAAATCATTACTATTATCAGTTAAATACTTTTCTTGATTCACGACACATCTATCTATTTTTCTCTAATATCAGCATTGTTGAAGCTTCTTTTTTTGTTTCTCTCATGATGGTGATGTTTTAACTGACTTTGATTGTTGTGTGTTTGATTCTTAAAGATATCAATGAATGTGACACTGGTAACAACACCTGTACAACAGCACAAGTGTGTTTCAATTTCCAGGGAAGCTATACATGCCTGAACCCTTTACAGTGTAACCTTCCTTACGTCGAAGTTAGTGACAAGTAAGTTTTAGTTTTAGTTTTCTCCAGACGGCTTTTAACACAAAATTATAAACTGTTTCACTGCTTATTTGTTTAATATAGCTTCTAAAGCTTAAACTGACCGTGTCTCCTCCTTGGCAGTCAGTGTATGTGTTCAGCTGAGAACCCTGCCTGCAGGGATAAGCCCTTCACCATTTTGTACCGACACATGGACATGTCGTCGGGGCGCACTGTGCCTGCAGATATCTTCCAGATGCAGGCCACCACGCGCTATCCCGGCGCCTTCTACATCTTCCAAATAAAGTCGGGCAACGATGGGCGAGAGTTTTACATGAGGGTACGTTTTTCAGAGACCCATCAACAGAAGATATGACAGACGGAAGACCTTAATACTCTGAGTTAAATTAACACAATAAATGAAAGTGGTCTGCTGCTCATAGAGATACTCGAAATCTATTGATGGAGAAATTCAAGGAAACTGCAGAACTAGGCAGGAAAGAAGATGACAGTAATGTTTGGTTGTTAAAGAATGCAGTCGAGAAACTCCACAGCTGTAACTGTTTAGTTACCAAAGAGGTTTCCAAAATCAGTCTTGGACTTGTCCTAGATGAAGATAATTCACCAGCTTAATAGTGAGAAAAACATATTAGAATCACTGCAAAAAATATAAGATACAACGCAACAAAATCTAACTTTATATATCAACATGTCAGATCTTTTCTATTGCATTACATCTATCTTAAATGTAAAGTAATGCAATGTTTATCTAAAAAGAAAAAACGAATGAATACAAATTTAGTCGTAATGAAACATCATTGAAAATATTATGTAAGTGCATTACAAAAACTGTTATCTAAAAGATATTGATTCGGTGATATAATGTAAAAAAACTCACATAGGTGTTTGATTAGAGTGTTTCTATTTTTCAGAAGATGTTTTGATTTAGATAAGACCCCATGCAGCACCTTTATTTTGTAATGCAGTATCATTTCCATCTGGGATTGGCACTTATCTAAGTGAATATAGGAAGGCCTTCCTCATATCATTACACAGTGAGATGATCAGGATTTGTTCACCCACAACACGGAGTAGGCTTGTTTTAAATAGAGTCTTGGATTACTGTAACATGTAACCAAATATACAACAAAGTTTTTGAAAATTAGGACATGTAAATTAAACCAGAATGCAATGATTTGAAAATCCAATAAACCCATATTTTAGTCATAATAGAACATTGGAAACATGACAATTTAAATTGAGACCGTTTGCTATTTTGAAAAAAAAAAAAAAAGAGTTCATTTTGACTGTGATGGCAGTAACATGTCTCAAAAAGTTGTAATGGGGCTAACAAACGGCTGTGAAAGGAAGTGGTGCTAACAAGAAACGGCTCCAGGAACAATTAATGAGATTAACTGGCAACAAGTCAGCTGATGTTCTTTTAATACCCAGAGGTTCTCAGAAGTAAAGATGGACAGAGGTTGACCAATCTGCAAAAAAGTACATCTGACTTACTGCCTTACGTGTAATCCAGACCTTTCACCAACTGAAAGCATTTGGAGTATCATGAAACCAAAAATATGCGGACTTTGGAGCAGTCTGACATCCTCCATGAGACAAGAATAGGACAACATTCCTCTCAGAAGTCCAACAGCTGGTCTTCTCGGTTCCCAGATGTTTACAGACTGTTGGTAAAAGAAAAGGGGCTGCTACACAGTGGTCTCTGTCATCAAACTGAAAATGAGCCATAAGTGATACATTTTCTCAGTTTAAGCATTTGACATGGCTTCAATGTTGTTTTATGAGTAAAATGTGGGTTTATGAGATTCGCGAATCATTGCATTCTGTTTTTATTTACAGTTTGAACAGCGTCCCATCTCTTTTGGAACTGGGTTTGAAATGTTAAATAAAGACTCGAGTTTGTGCTAAAGGATGAAAAGAAAAAGATGGTAGTTTTGATCCTGGGCTAAAGTTAGGGTTAGATCATTTTCTTTGTAGCTGTGATTACGATCAAATTCTAGATACACCTCAAAGAAGTATCAGGTGTTCACATAACAGGGACTATTTCCACTGAAGCCATTTTGAACTATCACAAGAACAAAAAACACTTACATAAGGAATACGGTTCATTTTGGGTTGATTATATATATATTTATATATATATGTAATATGTGTACCAAAGGTTTAATGAGTTGGAAGAACCTGACAATGCAGAGTACACCCAGTAGAGGGCACAATAACTGTGTGTATTTGAGAAGCTGATTTTGCTCCACAGACTTTTCAAAACAGATCAGCTCAACTTGCTAAGTAGGCTTTCTAAACAAATGTGCTCTTTTTTATTTACTGGAAGTTGTATAACCAGGCACTGAGCCATGTGTTTCTTCCGCTGTGCACAGTAGTATTTCCTGTACTTCATTCCTCACATTCCCCTTTTGTATCTGTCCTCTTTCTCTTAAAGCAAACCAGTAATGTGAGCGCCACACTCGTCTTATCGCGACCAATCAAGGGGCCGAAGAAGGTGGTGCTGGACTTGGAGATGGTCACCGTCAACAATGTCATCAACTTCAGAGGCAGCTCCATCATCCGTCTGACAATATTTGTATCAGAGCATCCGTTTTGAGGGTCCCAAAACGAACTTCATTGCCACAAAAGAAAGTCCAGCATAAAGCAGCTGCTTTCACCCGCAGCTGATGTAATAGTTTGCTGCTTGTTGTTTTATTTTTTCCCTCATTATGTCACCTTCGGTAGAGACACAACAGGACTCCGCTGAGATCAGTTGACGGGAAGACTTTCCCGTGCTGGAATCTCCACCCGTGTTTAATAGACACTG
>VUQR01010126.1:0-11815 GCA_015108515.1 Hemichromis elongatus | reverse complement strand
CTTATTAGTAAAGAGGAGAGCCAGCTGTCTGAAGCAGAAGTGTAAATGTGTATTTTACAGAGGCAGTATTTGGAATGATGTAACTACAAGTCATTAACTGTTTCTTTTTGACCAATAAACGTCTTCACCACACAAACAGCTGTCCCTGGCATGTGGCAGCTCCCAGACTAACACATCGCCTAGTTCTGTGGATACTCTGGGGAATTCAGATGGGGATTTTTTGGGGCACTATTACAAAATGTGGGATTATATCAATACATTTTAGGGGTCAATTTAATTACTTGGATTACAAATATATACAAAACTGTCAGTTTGGGATAAGCATGGCTTTATAGTATTAGAATTTGTGAAAACGACATATAATAAACCTTTGGATGTTGTACCATGTGAGGGTTATTTAATATGGACATTATAGCAACACTTAGGGGAACCACGTTTTTAACACATCATCTAAATTACTTCAGGATCCACGCAGTTAATAGATTTGCGGGGTGACTGAGAAAATTTGCGGGATTTGGGAATTTGCTGATATATTTATATGCATATACATATATGTCAGCAAATGTTTTGCAATCAGCGAATTCGGTCTACATTAATTAATTGGTGGGTAATATGTCAAGTATAGACGACTTAGAAGGACAACAGTAGCCCGAGAAAGTTATGAGGTGTCTCCTTTCGATTTCTTTGAATTTGCGTCATTGTTATCTCAGTAAGGAGCTGTAAATCTGTCGGTAAGCGCCGATCCCGGGAGATTGCCAAGTTTCTGCTGGGATGATGCACACAATGCAAACATATCGACCGAGGATGAGAAGAAACAAATGACAGTGTGCACACAGTGATAAGGGATAAACAAAAAAGGTTAAAAATGAAAGCGTTGTGATCACAGCTGTTCGGGGAAGAAAGCTCACGCCACTGTCAGTCCGGGAATGAAAGAAGAGAGAAGCGTGGGAGGGAGTAAGGGAGGGGGGGGGCAGACCTGTAACTAAAGTCAGCCTTAAACCTGAGCCCGGTGGCATTTCTCTCCCGCCTGCCTGTGAGTGTATACCTCATCCCTGCGTGGTCGAAGCGGATCCTCTTTAAATCAAAACAAGGCGTCGGTAAGTTTATTTTTTAAACTTTTTGTGTGTGTGCGTGTGCTTTGTCTGGTAAGTTAAAGTGATATTTGATGATATGCTATTTTTAGCGTGTGCCAGAGTCACACCTACGGAAATTCCTCCATTCACTGGCAGCCCAACTAGTTTATTAAATAACTAGTTATTCAGTTTTAAACGGTGAGTTAATCAATAATCCCGGTTAATCAGAGTCATGACAGTGTATGTAGTTTTTTGTCTTGTCTTTTGGGTCTATAACATAATTATACAAGTGGTGTGTTTGATATGATTTTTTTTATGTGACCCTTATTTGAGCAGTTATAAGAAATTTATATGCATATATTTTACAATATATTCGATATATAAAGTGTGGTCACACCATATCAACAGGTACTTATACCACATTTAAGTGCACTATCAAAATGGCATGTTACCAAATGAAATTTTGGGGTGATATGAGGAACCTTGAGATCTCAGATCATATTAAAGGCTGGAATTCAACCGATATAAAATGTTTTCGAACAGTGTAGTCTAACAAACTCTGGCAACTGTAGAGCAGGTAAACAGGTTCAGCACATTTTTGTGGATTACATAAAATTTATGAGACTAGTGCAAGCAGACTATTTATTTTAAAGGGGGTGGCTGCGGCTCAGGAAGCAGAGCAGTGCATCCACTTATTGGAAGGTCACTGGTTTAAATGCTGGGCCGCTCCAGTCTGCATATTTGTGAGAGTAACTGAATGAGGCTCAAAGTGGTTTGAGTGTTCACTTAGATTAGAAGTAGCAAACCCGGGTCATTTCGGTATGTTCCATGACCAATTTTTGGCTTTGGCTTTTCATTATCAGCCAATCTGCAACTTCCAATTACTATTTCAGCATTTAAATATTTCCAGATTCAGCCATGGAGTGCATCAAAAACTGCTGCAAGAACTTCATGAAGAAGAACGAGCAGGAGCAGGAGACCCAAGGTAAGCTGCTGTTCTGCACAACTGTGTATTAGACAAGTTACAACAGATCTACTTGTGTCTCACTGAATAATGTCTTCTGTTTTGAAGTGATTGCACTGAAGATGCCCCCAAACACAGCAGTGGCTCCAAGACAAAATGTATCTGAAGATTACTTACTTTCCAAGCTGCCCCCAGATGGCAGAGAGGTGCCCTTTGTTGTGCCAACCTACATCCAACCCACCTACCCTAATTTACACGCTGAGCCACAGAGTGCGTACTAGTATCAATTATTACATTTTAAGTTTTAAGGTTTATATATTATTTAAAGAATTAAACAATGATAATGTAAATTAGATTTAGCATGTGAGAGGATAGTGATGACTTAAAGGATGGGATAGTAACTAATGATAATCCCATCATAATTGTTGGAAGGTCTCCAATGAGCACACAGCATGTAATGATACTTCCAGTAATGAGACTGAACTGTTGGTTTCGATTTGGCTTCATATCAATATTTAAATATATGCAGTCTGCCTTAAGAGATACCTTAATACCTTAAGAGATACCTTAATAGCAAAACATATAAATTAATAGGCAAATGCTGTTTGTACCTATTCTATTAGACTGGTTGTAATAATAATAATAATACATTTTTATTTATATAGCACCTTTCAAGACAGAATCACAAAGTGCTGCACATAAGATTACAAGTCATAAAAAGATTTAAAACAAGAATATAAAACAGGCAAAAACGTTGTACCAGAACGTGAGTTAATAAAAATGACTTTAGCAGTTGGTGATTGTTTGCCATGTCTGCCTCAAATTTGGGCTGACCTGCTTCTAAATAAAGCTGACTTTGTGCTCATCTCAGCCCACGTCCACATGCATATTCCTGGGAATATTGCACCAACACATATGACTATACTGACTTAAAAGTTTACACCTCAAAAAAGATCCCATGATTCATTTAAGTGGTCCTGAAATGAATTGATTATGATCAACACGTGCAGGATCCTACTGTCAAAAGTGTAAACATTCACTTTCAATTTTAATTAACTTTTAAAGTCAACAAGAAGCCCCACAAGACAGATAAGTGAAAGTTGCGCAACATGCCTCAACCCAGTTAGTTTGACACAAAGGCTACAGAGAACAAACAGAATGTTTGCAGTAAAGTTGCAGTAAAACTATCTCAGGGGTTATTAAGATATTATCAGCTCTCTTCAATGCACTGAAGTAAAAGTATCAAAGTATTTTGTTTTTTGATGCTCATCATACTTGTTAGAGACACAGAGCTAATAATGTGCTATAATGTGTGGTTGTGATAACAACCAGCTGTGCTGTTTGCTTACAGGTTCAGCCCGGTGCACATATGCAGCAAGGAAGGCAGAGCTGGTCAGCACCACTCCCTTCATTTACTACCCCGAATCCTTCTTCCATCAGGGTCACATGGCAGAGCACATCTCCCCTGGCTCGAGTCGCCGAGACACAATGAAGAAGAGAAGCTTTGGTCCGCAAACCCCAGGTACCAAATACCAGGGGAAAAAAATGGTATTTTGTTGTTCAATATGAAACACAACAGTCTGGTGACCTGTCCAGGGTGTACCCCACACCCACTTTTGGCCTAATGGCTGCTGGGACAGGCTCCAACTCCACCATGATCCTAAACTGGATAAGTGAATGGAATATTAAACAAGAATTTGGGCATGATTTAACTAAAACTGTAGTAAACATATTACAAAACAACAAAATTGGACTTGGACACATGTACAATCTAAGTATGGAGTAGTTTATTCAGTAGTACCTGTCAACAAATTGCCGAAGAGTGAAAAATAAAAACCAGAGTCATCTCAGGATTAACACAGCTTCAAAACATCTTTTGATCTTTTTTCCAGGTTGGAATATGAAGTTGGGTGGCCAGGAGCGACTGAGCAGCTCCATGTTTGATTTGTCCAGCCCCCAGGGTCACATGCAGGTGAGACTCTCCTCTATCTAATCTGTATTCACACAGAATTCTCACCATGTCTCAACCGAGACTAAATATAGTTTGATAGTTTCCACTGTCCTCGGCAGCATAGTGGAGCATTGCAAACAAGACTCAAAAACTGGTATTTTGATTTTAAGCAGCATAGAGTGTAATGTGCAATCGGTAGTGCGGCTACCTTTAGATTTACCATACAGACATGAGATTGGTGACGCCTCTCCCATAACACTTGGTAGAAAAAACAAGAGAGAACAAGTGCACTAAGATTAGTTAAACCAAGCAGCTTTTATCAACTGATCTAAAATTAAAGGAAAGATGAAATTCTCTTTAACCTATATTTACAGTCCCTTTTAGTTATGTAACCATGCAGTTTATTTGGGTAGTATTCAGAACTCATTTGAAGCATTCAGTTACTTTGTCTTTAAATTTTTTAACCAATAATTGATAAGGCTCTAATTTCTTTTTAAAATGCATCTGACAGGCATTATGTTGATAAATTCATTTTGGTGCTTATTCTTTCTATCATAAAATCTACTTCTGTTTGCTAGATGTGATTCAGCTCTAGCTTTTCTGATTAAACATACCTGCTGATTGTCTAAGATAAAGTGGATTTTAATCAGTAATGCGAAGTGAAAAAATGACCAGGTTGGTTTGGATTTCTTTGTACAGTAAAGGATGTGGTGTGACGCACCTGTCATCAGCTCCTTGTTACTTTACATAAATAGTTCACTGACTCTTACAATGAATCTAGTCACTCCCTAAACCTCAATAAACATTACAAAACCTCATTCAGAGCCCACACTGTGAAAAACGTCAGAGCAGTTTATTCCTGGGATAAGGAATAAACCCAGATACATTTCTGTTCATTTTTCTTGGCTTTATGGCTTTATGGCTCACTGCAGCATCCATTGCATACACAAGTGCAGTTAAATTAGCGTAGCTGTTTAGCTTAGCTATTTAGCTTAGCTATTTAGCTTAGCTGTTCAGTTTGATACCATCATGAGCAAACAAAAGTTTTATTGGCAGGAAATGCAAACCACCTTACTGGCAATAGATCTTACAGTAAACACGATTGCTTCAAAGAAACACTGATCTGAAAGAGCGAAGAGTGAATGCGACTAAGAAGCTGAGGATACTGCAAGGTACTTCAGCAATCACAGGGAAGCCACACAGCAAATCATACCATGTTTCTTCTCCATTTTGCTCTAAATGGCACCACGATTTATAAAATGAACAGCATGCTTTCTAAAAGAAAACTTGAAACTAGTCCATAAAATGATGAGCAAAATATTTTGTTCTTGGATCAACCTTTTATAAATAGTGCTATGAAATAGTATTTGAACCTGTCTGAAAGAGTGAAGTAGAGACATTAATAACTTATCCAGGAAGCCACAGAAGAACCCAGAACAACATTTAAAGCACTACAAACCCCACTTGCCTAAGTTAAGGTCAGAGTTCATGAGTCAATAATAGGAAAGAAACTGGGCAAAAATGACATCCAAAGTGAAAATCACTGCTGACTTAAAAGAACGCAAAGGCTCATCCCTTATTTGCCAAAAAACACCTTATTGATGCCTGAGACTTTTGGGAAAGTATTCTGTGGGCTGACGAGACAAAAGATGAACTCTTCAGGATGTTTGAGCCCCTTAAAATGTGGTGTAAAATGAACACAGCATTTTATAAAAAGAACATCAAACAAGTCAAACATGGTAATGCTTTGCTGCTTCAGGACCTAACGACTTGCTCAAGTTCACGTGGGTTATGTAACAGCACAATGATCCGAAAGTAAGTGCAGCAAGTCCACGAATGTTAAAAACACAAACAAGCAAACAATAAAAAAAATAATAATTCTGAAGCTTTTGGATTGACCTTGTCAAAATCTCGACTAAAATAAGATTGAGATGCTTTGGCATGACTTTCAACGGGCCGTTCACACTCAAAAACTCCTCCACTTTGGCCTCATTAAAACAATTCAGGAAAGCAGAATGAGCCACAATTCCTACACAGTAATGAGAATGACTCATTGTAAATTATGATTTGCAGTTCTTCCTGCAAGGGTGGCACAACCAGTTGTTAGTTTTAAAAGCAATTACATTTTCACACGGGGCCAGGTAAGTTTTGATAGCTTTTCACCCTTAATAACTGAAACTGTATGCTTAAAATTTCTTTGATGATAAGTGTGGCACATTTTTAAGAAAAAAAAAAGGGGCTGGGGGTCAAGAAGGGGCACAGCACTGTATAATCTGTGAGTAAACTGTGTAGTGCAAGAAACTGCAGAAAGTTTGGTGTCAGACGTGTCGTCTGTTCTGTTTTCCTTGCAGCGCTTTGAGTCCCTCAGCAGTGCATCGTCCAAGATGAGCTCCATGACAAGCAGCCTGGGTAAACATCATACAAACAAACCTTTTTGTTCTAGCAGTTCCCTAATGTAAAGATAAAACTAGACTTTGAATCTTAGTTCCTGATATATAATGTTCCTGGGGGTTTTTTTTTATTTTGCTTTTTTCAAGCAAAGCAATTTTTTTTTTTAGTCAAAGATACAGTTTTTGAAATCAAACAGTTTGACTTTTTAGAAGTTTAATCAATATTTAGTATTCACTTTTTAGGAATTTCTAGAGTCTCAAAAGTAACTGGAATAACAATTATAATCCTAAATATAAGGACTGTTTTTAATATCTCAATGAAAATACTTTCCAGTCAATATTGCTTGAAATGTAGAATTCATGGACATCATCATTTCTGTGTTTCCTTCCTTGAGATGCTCTTCTCGCCCTTTAGTGCAACCATCTTGAGTTTTTGCGTGTTTGTAAATCTTTCTGTCTTGAGTTTTGTATTTAATAATTGAAAATCATGCTCTGATGAGCTGAGTATTTATAAATGTTCCTCTACATCATCTTTAAAAAGTTTAAAACCTCATATTATACAGTAGCAGCTGTGAAACTTGTATTTGCACGCTAATGCCACATCCTGCTGTCTGTTTCCAAATGTTGCAGAGTCTGTCACCTTGTCTGGGGATGAGCGTGAGTTGGGGAAGGTGTGCGTCCGGCTGAACTATCAGGAAGCTCTGGAGCAGGTGTGGATCACCCTGGTTCAGGTAAGGTTACATACAGTATGGAGGAGGGGGATTCAGGGACAAAAAGCCCCATTGTGGTCACTGGTAGCATTTCTCAATGGACCCTCTGTGCGTCCAGAATACAGCTCTTTTAGCTCCTCTCAATGCTCTATTAACCCCAGCTCAGACACTCAGAAGGAAAAGTTCCTCTAAGGGAAGTGAACGGTCCTGACTGACGTTACAATAGTTCCAATACGGTGAACATCGTCTAAGGAAGTGTATGTTTATTCAGAAATTAAAACCTACACTAAGTCAACTTCTACTGCACGAGGTGTACTCTTCTACAGCTTTGATTTGGTATTTGTCGTTGGCTGAGTTTGTTTTCATCCTAAGGTGACATTAGTCTGGCATTTCATCTCTCCACTGTTGTCTGACTTGATGACTTTCTTAGAGCAAATACCGAACTTTTTCGCCCCGTCTTTTGTGCAGAGTAGACCACTGTGGATAAAACTTGTTGTGCTACACATGGATTGAACGCCATCTTCTTTTTTTTATCAGTGCTCAGACCTCAACCTTCATCTGGATGGAGGGGAGCAGCAAAAGATTGGTTTCAAAGCAATCATTACCACCCCCAAACCCACACAGTTCAAGAGCTCAGTTAGAGAGTACTGTCAGGTATTGATCCTGTTAATATTAAGTATTTATAGGCCCTTAAAGCGCCATTGCAGAACTACCTAATCTCTACTTTAACCTTTCTTTGCTTTCAGGATGTGTCCTTCATGGAGACCTTTGTGTTTGCGCTGCATCTCCAGCTGTTGCGCTGCAGCGCCTTGGTGTTGCGACTGCAGATGCACAACCCCAAAAAACGTACGGTGGCAGAGTGTGTCCTTTCCCTGCGACACCTCGGTTCTCAGGAGACAGAGCACTGGCTTGAACTCAACCCTCCGTCAAAACCTTCGGTAAGAGTTCACTACATTGTTCATGAGCCTGTAGCACTGAAGTTTGGTTTATGGAGTCTGTTTGCTGTTTTTATGGTGCTTTCTGTCACTGATGTGTTAAATAGTAACACAGTAACACAATTTTTAATAACAATGAAAGATGTATACAGAGAGTCAGTAGTTATTCAGTATCTGTCTCTGCCACTCTTGTTGCTTTTTTAAAAAACTTTTTTAGGGGAATATTGCATCAGTACTTTTCATGAATGCTGCAGCTGTTTTTACTTTTGTCTTAGCTCCAAGTTTTAGATAAGTTATTTGAAAGCAAAGAATAAGAAAAGTGTTAACTACCATCTATGTAATTGGTGCTCAGCCACAACTTTCCAACTGCAGTGGCCAAGAGGAAAAACTGTGTGTGGGAATTCCCTGGATTTTTACTACCTATTCTTGACCATTTCCTGTGTTGGCTGCTTTCCTTTGTCACTTCTTTGTAAAAGTATAGAAAATAAGGAGAAAGTGCAAAAGGTGATTCATGAAACTGTCCCTATGATGCATGGTAGCCCACACTATCCTCTTGACATGAACAGAATAATATTAACACTGCAGCTGAATTTGTTGAATAATAACAGGAAAAAGACAAATGGGATTCATTTTTCAAGGAATAAGGAAACAGACTTCAACAATGAGAGAATAAAAACCAGAAGGCACATCCTGGAAATGTGAGACACGGAAAGTAGGTCAGACCTTAAACCACTTTACTAGTGCAGAGTGGTTTTGTTGATAAATGGATTTATGTCTGGCCAATGATGGTAAAATACAAATTGTCTGTGTAGTTGGAAAATCAGAGGGTGACTCATCAATAGATTTCCGAGGGACAAAATGATTCACTCAGTTATTTTACCCATCTGCTGGACACAAAAGAGCAAAATTGTCCAAATTACTGTCATTCAGAAGAGGCTCTTGAGGCTGAAGACAGCTGAACCCAATGAAGTCTGGAACAAGAAAAAAAAAAGTAGAATTGTTAACTGAGAAAACTGGTTTGCAGCAAGTTTTGGGACATTGAGGTGTGCTTTGTAGTTTTGCCTCTGTACACCACCACAGTGGATTTTATCTCAACCAATCAATATGTGATAGAATTACAGATTTTTAGCTTCAATTCAAGGGGTTTGGTAAAAGAATTGCATCAACTATTTAAGAATTACACCTATTTTTATATAGTCTACTGATAAAAAAAAAAAGGACCAATAAGTAGTTTCTTGGTCGGGTAAGGTCTGTCCCTTTATTTCTTTGCAAACCAAGACCTATCAGAGAGATAGCAGAAACTTTAAGAGTGGCCAAGTCAACAAGAAGAAATGAACTGCCTAGCAAAGTAACACCAAAGGGCCTAAAAGCCTGCTTGACCTCATATCTCAATTTAAGAAAAACACATCTTCACAACATCTAACAAAACTAAGAACACACTCAAAGGTAGGTTTTATTATTGTCGGGTGTTTATAGCAAGCAGCAATCCACTGGATGCACTTAAGAACAGGAAGGCCAGAAAACACCAAATAGAGCCTGCAAAGATCTGGGGAAAAGTCATTGGACAGATGACATTTTTTACCAAGATTAACTTTTCCTTAACATTTCATTATCCAAAGGTCAAAGCAGGATGGTTAGAGTCGGGATGACCTGTGAAGTGTACGTGGCTTTGATGCAGCCAAATTCTGCAAAGCTTGTTGAACAGCGCTTCCTATTACCAATGGATAATGACCCAACACGTCCTGTGAAAGCATTGCAAGAAATGGTACATTCTTCAATGGCCTACTGAGTGCACTGATATCAGCCCGACAGAGCAGCTTTTCAGTTACTGAAGACAAGACTGAAGGCGGAAAGATACCCAAATAATCAGCAGCTAAAGATGTCTGCAGTTAAAGTCTGGTGAAGCATCTCAATGAGGAAATGCAGTCTTTGGTTATGTCTGTGGTTTCTAGACTTCAGGCACACATTGACTGCAAAGTAGGGTTGCTGCCGATGTGATTTCACTTCAGGTTTTTTATGGGAGATAAAGCAAAATTGTAGTTTGCGTAAAAAAGAAAAAACAAACAAAAAAAAAACAAACAAACAGGTCATTAGGGTTCATACCCCATGGACCATGCAGTATGGGTAAGCTATGTTCTAGGCTGGCATTGAGACTGGATGTTTCTGCAAAGATGGCTGTTAAGCTTAAGTTAAGACGAGATTCAGTGCTCTGGTGTGGCACTCAGTGTTGATAATATGGTGGAGACAGCAGTGAAGGGGAAAACAAACACAACACTGAGTAATGAAAGAAAAGTAGCTGTATCAGTCTCTTCTTTGTTTTTAGCTGCTCAACAGGAATCTGTATGATGTCACTGCATCAGTTTTACAGCTGTTCTTTCTAACCAAACGCCTTATGCGCAACAGTGTTTAACTTGTTTTATTTATTTTGGATTATTAAATGACTCTATATATGACTCTATATAGCCTCCTTTGACAAACAGCCTTTATATTGTTTTAATTCTTTGAAAAATGTCCTGTAACAAGAAAAAGCAGTAAAAGCACCTTAAAGTCTAAAGCTTTGTTGATGAGACCAAAAACATACTCAATACTGTAACTGCGGCCACTTTACCATTATTAAAGATCAATCTGTTGTAGCTTTCATGTTATGAGTGTACCTCAAACATACCCTGACAACCTGCACTGACTACTTTAAAGGCAGAACAGTGTAGGTCAAAATGCGCAAGACTGCGATAGCTACTTTGGGTCTAATTCGCTAGAAACCAGGTAATGGATTTTTACGTAATGCTACTATAAGGTGGAGAAATGTGATGTTCCCATATGAGGACAGTGGGTTGCAGGAGGTTTTCTATTTCTTTCTAAATGTCAGTAAAGAAAGTGTAAAAGCTGATTGACACCATTCTCTTACAGGTGTGCCACTCTGAGTTACATCTTACTACCTGCTTTCAGCCAGTGAATGGACGCATCCAGGTCCAGGTTCTTGCTGCTCAAAACCTCCCAGCATCCTCCTCACCACTCTCTCAAGGTATCTGTAAAATACACATCTGTATTTTCAATATAACCCCTAAATAAGTAGCTGTGTAGCTACGTTAATGGTAAATTCTCTTCTCTTGCACCTGTCCTCTGAAGCTTATTTTGCCAAAGTGGAGATGACCCAGTTGGACCAGGTGACGAAGAAGAAGACCAGAGCGCTCAAGGCCTCGGGAGGTCAGTGTCAGTGGGTGGAGACGTTTCACTTCCATCTGGCCGCCTTAGACCACGCCTACTCACTCTCAGTCAAACTCTACAGTCGCAGCTCAGTCAGGAGGAAACAGTGTCTCGGGCAGGTGAGTTTATCAGGCACAGAAGATTTTACTTTTAGTTGTGAATCCCTTGGTGTATTTTATTTGTCTATTCTTTCATTTTTACTTTTACTTCTAATATAATAAATAAAATTCATCTATGTTAGGCTAAAAGTCACAACTAAAATGTTTTTAAGTTATTTGCAACAAACTGAGGAGTTGCCTCCTTCTCTGTGTCTGTGGCAGATTCAGCTGGGACTCAGTAGCCCGAACCCAGAGGCTGTGGAGCAGTGGAAGGACACAATGGCTCATCCAGAGAAAGTCGTGGCAGCGTGGCACAGGCTGAGTTCCTCCTAAACATCATCTCCCAGCTACTTCTTTACGCACTACTGACGCAATGCTCTCATGCGGCATATCTCACTGTGCCTGCTTACTTTTCCATTTGGCCAGCCACAGTCCTGTACGTTGACACAGTCAACTCTGATTGACCAGACTGTAAACTGCTGAATGTGCT
>VUQR01010125.1:0-21326 GCA_015108515.1 Hemichromis elongatus | reverse complement strand
GTAACTGTTTACATGAAAAATAAATATAAATAAATAAATACAAAATTTAGTACTAGTGATGATTAGATAACATTATTATTTAATAACCATAGCTTTTTTTATCTGTAGAAAAAAAAATGTTAGGAGACCTGGATCGTCGACCCAGAGTTTTGAGTTTTCTTTATTGTTGAACTTTGAGTTTCTAGTCTTTTGTTTCTTTGTCAGAGTTGTTCCTCCTGCTTTCTGTTCTGTGTAGTTTCTGTCTCGCCTGTCTGCTGTATCCAAGTCTGCGTCTCTGTGTTATGTTTCTTGTTTTATTTTAAAGTCTATTTCTTATGTTAATGTATCTGGTTTTGCTTCATCTGTTTCGTTAGTCCTGATTTGTCCCAGCCGTGTTTCCCTCCTGTTTCCTATTTCCCAATTGCTCCCTCTGTGTATTTAAGCCCTGTTTTTTCCTCTGTCTGTGTCGCGATCTACCCTCATTGATGCTGTGTGTTCTGTCTGCCAGCCTGAGTTTATTTTGTATTTTGAAGTTTGTTACATTTGAGTTCAGCATTAAAGCTCGGTTTTGAGTTTAAGTTTTGTCTCCAGCGTCTGCTGGATTTTATTATAATAATAATAATAAAATGTATACATATTAGAGGAGTACTATAAAATACTCTTTTTCTTTACATGCGTTACATATACGTTTTGTAGAATTTGGTCCATGGTTTTAACCAAATTAAAAGAATAAATAAAGAAATAACTGAAAATAACACTGAAAATGACAAACATAGGGTTTGTAATGGTCAACAGGTTCATCTTTTTCAGGAAGGAAGGAAATCTGAATCTCCATTAAATGTACCTCTTTTGCATGTTAAATTTTTTAAAGTACTTCTTCAGAGATAGCCAGCGAACAAACAAAATCACTTTCTGAGGGAACAACCCCTCTGGGTGAAGCTAACAGCAAAGCCAACCATAAAATAGACTGTATAAAAGGAAATTATATCTGCAGACCCACAAAGTGCAGAACGGCCACATGATAAAGCACCGAATGAAAAATCCAGATAGGTGCCATGGCAACATGGCCCTTTGAGCAACATGCAGTGGAAATTGAGAGGTTGAGAGTGAATGCCAATTAAATGATTTTCTAATGTACATCCTTACAATCACAATACAGATGACATGCTTCCTCTGCTGCCTTTGTTAGCATTGCTGTGAACAGTGAATTGACAAGTGCATGTCTAGGGAATAAAAATGAAATGTAGGAGAAGAAAAGTCTGAAATGGAAAAGAGATGGGGAAACCCAGCTGTTCATCACACTCAAGTGGGAGCAGCAGAACATGAACTTGGTGGTATGTAGAGGAGAAAGAACTGGAATATTTAATAGCACGTGTAAAACCAACACAGGTATGCAGTGTTGATCTGTTAGTATGAGTCACAAGGCAATATTTACCCAACATCTTATATGCCAGGCTGCATAAATATGTTTTGTATGTAAATATTTAATTGAGCCTTTGAAGTGCAAACAGAACTTTGGTGAAAAATCCATTAAAGAGACGTTGTCAGTACTCTTTAATGTGTTAAAGTGTGATCTATCACTCACTTATCAGCAACCGCCAGCTGACATATAAAATTTTAAATATTTTTTTAAATTGGGAATTTTTCAAAAACTCACTCTTGTTTGGTAAACATACAAAAATCAGTGTAATTTCTTAAGAATATTTCTTCACTGTTGGGAAAAGTTTTCACATCTGCCTCTTTGTTTGTAAAAGAGAAAGAAAACAGTGAACATAATTGAATATGGAACATAATTTAAAATAGGTGGGGTAAAAGTCCTTGGCTTAAACCATCAGCGAGTTAGATCAAGCAATGCTCCAGATAGAGACTTTAATTACTGAGCTGCATTTGGGTCCCAGGGTAAAAATCTGACATCTTGGATTCCTAAACAACATTGCATTCTGTAACAAAATCTGCCACGATAAAATATCAGAAAATACGCAAACTTTTTGAATAGTCTAAAGCTGTAAAACTATTCAATTTTTTTTAGAAAAGGGGTTACACAATACAGCGGGCCAGTGCCGTGCTTGAATAATGGATAACTAACCATCTAAATACAAACTGACAGATTTTGATCCGTTACACATCTGGCTCACTTATTTAAATATTATATTGTCTAGAACTTTTATGACTCACTTGGACTCCACTGTGCCATGCACAGAGATGTTTCAGCAACTAACCCCAGCTGCAAATGAAACTTAGGAAAAAGGGAGTATTTGCTAATTATATAAATGTTTGTTATAGTTGGAAGAAGATGAAAGCTTCCTTTTTGTTTTTAGTCTTTGTGAAAACCTTAACAAATTTAATCATTAAACATTTGACATGAACAGGTATGAAAACTGATCTCATTTAACCAAATTAGTTATTTACATTTATCAATGCTGTTTTTTTTGTTTATTTTCTTTATTATTATTATTATTATTATTATTATTATTATTTATTTATTTATTTATTTATTTATTTATTTTATTTTTTTTTACAATGGAGAGATAAGTCAGACAGTAATACAATACCACATAATATTATACTTATAAGCATTTTATAGTTGCTTATATGTCACCTATTGTGGATGACCTAATACTTCTTAAAGCAGTTTTACTATGGCCAGATTCTTTTGAATGATATCCCAGCCTTGAGCCACCTTTATATGTGAAGGAAAATTGTGACTCTCCTTCGGGTTCCTATGCTTGAAGGAGCCATTGAATTGGTTTGTGTGTACTCTGAAGTCTTAAAACTGCTCACCAATGGTTGAGGGTATATTTGCTGTGTTGTACCCCCACAAAGGTTTTATCCCTCCACTTATCATTCCTCAGCCATCAGCAGCCCCACAGTGAAGTGACACTAGAGCCCTACGCCTAATACAGTACACACATGGCGATGACAACAACAGTCTGATGAATAGGTTTGCCGGTCATAGAGATTAATGGACAACATTAAGACAGAATTTCATGTTGGATATCTTTGCTTTGATTGCTTTCTGAGCTGCACTATAAATAACACAATCTATTATACATGTATACATACAAATCGCCGAACCAAAGCTAAACGCACAAAGAACTTTTAAACGACATTCAAGAGGTCAGCATGCATTTCTTGGGGTATCTCTCGGTTGCTGTCTCACTCGGTAAAAGTCAATGAGCGTGGAGCCTTTCAGACTTCTCACACAGTGGCAAAGATCCAGAAGAACCGCTGTGACCATAAACTACTCAGGCCCAACTAAAAAGATAGATAACCCTGTCTTTTTATAGCGTGGAGAATATATACCGGAGAGTTAGGGCGAAGTAGATGTGCAGAGCGCACTAAAGGAATCTATCTTGTTAGTGTCACTCAGATCATTCAGAGACAAAGTGAGGACAAACAGACTGGAGCAGGAGAGAGGAAGAAAGTGTTTCAACAGGACTGTGCTTTGGCATGAGTGAAAGGTGCTGAGCAGGTTTTTAACACTTGTAATGTTTCAATTTGTGAGCCATATGGGGCAACTTCAAGGTGTGCCTATAAAAGTGCCTGTAAAACACAAAATATGCTTTTGTGAAATTTGGCATGCCCAAAAGGAAAAGATCAAAAATTGCTTCATGAATAATGTTGAACAGATTTGCTTACCAGTTATTGCCAATGATACTCGTCATTGGGAATAAGCAAGGGAGGTTTTGAATTTGATTTATATGATTTTATGTTGAAAGCCGGGTCCATTTCACACATCTGAATTCATGCCATCTCCTCATGGAACGGCACCAGCCAGCGCCACATGCCACATGGATCTCCTAATGCAGCGTCACAGCGTATCAAGGCATTTCCAGCACTGTGGGATTAAGGACTTTTTTTTTTTTTTAATTTTAAGATTGGTGAGCTGTTGTGACGCTGTCTCATATAAATTACACAAACGCACGAGAACAAAAGGGTCACGCTGAGGTTGGTCTTTAGTCATTTTTTTCATATTTCAAAAGGTCACCATTAAGAAAACATAATTCATTATGAAAACTTAATGAGAAAGGCAATGACGAATTGGATTGTTTGCTCTGATTTATCTAGAGCTGAAACTGCTGAAGGGTAAACTGTCGGCACAGGGTGACTGACGTGAGGTGGGGTCATGGGGTGAAAGGTCCTAGCACCATACACGACCTAATGTGACCTTTTTACTAATGCCTCATAAGCAAGACACACACACACACATCCCAACTTACCATCGCAACATGCCCAACCATTACCCTGTCATTAAAACTGTAACAATGCTATAGTTAAAAAGCTCAAAATTGAATAATGAAGTTTTGATATAGACGATCAGGAAAGTCAAAATCTACTCATCACAGTTGTATCATCTGTGCACTGGTACAAATTTTGAAGAAACTGTGGCCTGGGGCTTTTAAGATGGTCCTTTTATTAATATTTGTGATTCTAACCTTTCTTAGAAAACTGAAATTGAATTTGACGGTCCTCTTCAACAAGCCAACGTTGGTACAGCAGACAAGGTCGGCTGGCAGACATCATCACATTCATGCTTGATGAGTTTGTAAATGTGTAGCTTTTTCCTGTGGTTTGGTACAAACACAAGCAAACTTCAAATGAACCATGCATCACTACAAACCACGCGACAATGTTCAGTCTGCTTATTGGCCAGCTGTGTCTGGGGCGGGAGCATCGAAAGTATATACAGGAAGAAAGTGTGGTGTTGGAGGACATTGAGAATTCACATTCAACTCATGAATAATTGCTAACTCATACTTTTTCCCCCCAAAATGTTCCTTTAGTTTTTTTGAACAGTGTATATAAGAGTCAAAAACTCTTTTAGTAAGTCCAACTGAGTGGCTGTATAAAAATAAAGAAAGATTTTTGTGAACTGTGAATCACTCAAAGCTAGTCTAGTAGTCCAAAAACACCTCTATGAAGCTAAAAATGAGCAATGTAGCCTTTTAATGACGTAATAAAACCTAAAAAGAAAAGTAAAGTGGAGAAAAAGAGAAAGTACATGAGGGTATCTAACTTTACATACCACTGACTCGGCTTAAACGACAAATCTGCCAATAAGATTTTACAGCAGGTACTTGAGGCAGAGCTGTAAGGCCCAACAACGCAGCGAGACAAAAGAATATGCTTGGCACTGATGGGGGTTTGTGAGGACCAGACTTCTCCCGTCACAGCACGACTCCCCTGGTATGCCAGTGACACATGAGATGAATGGCACTGCTGGCTGACCAGTGCTGAGTGTCAATGACAAATGAGCGAAAAGTCCACCAATCAGAAGGAAGACACCACTATCATGCATGGGGCGTCGGGGGAGCGAGTAATTTGTCACAGGTTTGAATATATCAGGAGAACTGACGTGAATATAAGTGGAGTCAAAGCAGAGACATCGAGGTTTATAAGGACTTCAGTGAGCTTATTGTATATGTTCAACATGTCATGGGAAGAAACTGAAACCATCCCCTCTTATTACTGAAGTGAAATTGAAGAATTAAGTCCCCTTTCTAAAACGAAGCATTGCCATCAAAAAACACATGAAAACAGGTATGAGGTTTTCCAGGGTTTTCATGCCAAAGAGCATGCATAATCTGATACACGGAGATTAAAAGACCCATAACAGCAACTCAGCTTTACTTTCACAAACTTATACAAAATCCTCATAAAAGCTCAGCTTATGGGCACATAAATGTGGAGGAGTCTTTGGAAGGGTATGACCACATCCCATCCTGCAAGTGTATATTCCCGAGGACATTTATGGCTCTCTATAATGGATTGTGGCCGGTTAAAGATTCCCTAACTGTTCCTCTTTACTGCCAAGCAGTTCTGCATTTGGCGCAGATCTTTTCTCTTGAGAACAGCACGTTTTCAATTAAGTGGTACCACCAGTTTCAAGTATCTCCTAACTTTGATATTTTTAGCATTTTTTTTAAGGACTCACATTTGACTTTTGTAATACTGGAACTGCTATAAAATTATATTTATTTAGCACAAATTTATAAGCACAAGAACTCCCAAATCCACAGCCTGGTACTCCAAAGTTTCTCAAACAAAGACTTACTCTTTTCGCTCTTACTCACTCCCTCAAGGGCAAGCACCCTTTACGCTTTAATAAAGTCACCTGCTCTACTCTGTCAGGCAACCGTGCGAATACTGTACATTTTAAGCACACATACATCACACAGAAAAGCACATATACACAGCTAGTACAGAACCCATTCATCAGTGTGTTTATATCAATAATTTCACATAATTACAACTCTGTTTTGTCAGGCTCTGTGGAGTTGGAGTGTAAATGCTTGCTCTTGGCTCAGAGTTGTATTTTTCATTCCAGTAGGAGGGAAGTGAGAAATGGAAGGTTCATGAATAATGCCTCTTGCCGTTGGTGTAACAAGGACAAGATTAATCCCCTCGCACAAACACAGAGCCCTTTTTCTGATTAATTTCACATTTATAATTCAGTAATTGCACAGCTTGGACAGTTGGATATACAGCTAATGAGATTTACACATGCTCCTTGGACCCAGGTCTTGCTCAGCTGTAGATACTCTTTGCATTGTGCATAAGTGAATGTGCTGAACCCCCCCCAACTTCTTTAAATTCCCAGGATTAGTCATTAGTACTAGAGAGTGACTTCAGCAGATGAATGTGCATTTAGGCAATAAAGCTAAAAAATGTGATATTTTGAAATTACATTTTTTATATTCCCTTAGGCCTGAGATGTGACATTGAGAACACCTTTGCTTCTGAAAATAGTCTCTCAGCAAATACATAGCTTGTGCAAAAAACCATATTGTCCAAATCTTTTCTATACTGAGACTTTTTGAATATAAACTATAAACAGACGTTTTTAAAAACCTTCATATGAATCAATCCACACTGGAGAGAAGGAGGAGTTTGCTGGCAATAAAAACAATACATTGTCACCAGATGATCAGAAGAAGTTTTCTTATTGATTTTTTTGGATTTTTTTTTTTTGCTCCGTGCTCATTCATTTCACATGTGTTTGATTGTTCCCACCTGTGACTCATCAGACAATCAATATCACTATATATATATAGTTCATATGTTTACCTCTACATATGCTTGCTTAAGTTTTTGCTCCAGGTGCCTTTGGTGTTCACCTTGTATTATTTCTTGTAGCTGCCCTCAGTTTCAGCTGGTGTCCTGTGTTTGACTCTACTTAAGAACTAATTCATGACAGTTCTATGGTTTTCCTGACTAAAATCATGCTCGCATCATACTGTTAACATAGTCGCAGTCAATTTAAGATTACCGTAATTACTTTGCACAAGGCATTCTGGCTGATGATGATTAAAGTTAAATTAACTCTCTACCATTAAACATTCACATGCAAAAGAATCGCACAATATGACATATAAAGTGTTCATACATCCGAGCCATGGTAGCAGTAAGCGTATGAGCAGCAGCTCTTTTGGCTCTGATTAGTCCCACATTCTTGTCAAAGTAGACGTGGTGTTTTTTTTTATTTTCATGCTCCAGCAGAGGACAGGGAAGCCAGGGGTGAGGCAGTTAAAATGACCGTGACCAGAACCATACGCCGTAGCTGTGACTTTCATTGCCTCGCATATCATTTTAAAACCATCCAAAAAGCACTTCTCTCTGGACACTTGAACCAGTCGAACAGGCTTTCATCTCCTGTTCTGGCTTGTTGGTTCTGTCCAATCTGGATTTCATTCCCGCCGCTCGCACTGACTAATGCCTTTGTAGTTCCTCCCTTCCTACCACACAAACCCTTCATGGACAATATTTAATGTGTACCAAGTGACAAGCCAAGGAAGTAACCAAGAATGTTACAGACTAGTTATTGGCCCTGAGAACCAATATACAGGTCAAGGGATTGGACACTTTTCCAAGGTTTGACCTAACTTACGAGAATTAATCATGTCTTTTAAAAGAGCACAATAACGTGAAGAATGTCATTGTCAAATTCACAAGACTGTTACAAGAAACTCAGTTTCAACTATTGCCCCAGCGGGACACTGTTAGTGCCAAATTGCATTTTTACCAGAGTGAAAGCCAAACCTGCTGACTCACAAATAGGCTGTGAAACAGAAAATGTAAAATACATCACCTCATTGCTGAAGCCTCAGCGCAGGCTTACGGGTGAGCAGCATTAATAGTGGCATGTTCCCATCTCACACATCTGGTTTGTGGGACCGAACAGGCCATCGGTTTTATTGCTTCCAAAAGAAGGAGCAAAATGTCTAAACTCACCTAGTGCTCGACTGGTTAAAGGCACTATTTTTTTTTTTTTTTATAAAATCTGAATATAAACAAAAGGGTCGGCCTGCCAATGAAACACAATCTGATCTAAAACTATGAACACTGTCACAGGCTGGGACTCTGATCCAGCACTCTTGAGTCTTATGTTGTAATTTTGAAGTTCTCGCGTCAGTTTGGTGATTATAAGTTCGTGTGTTATTCTTATTTAGGTTTTAGTGGAGGTTTAGGTTAATGATTATTTATCATCTGTCTCCTTGGTTTCTGTGCTTTGTTCCTTGTCTAGTCCGTCATGTGTTTTAGGTTGTTAGGCTGGTGTTGTTGTGTCTAAGTCTCCATGTTTCCTGTTTTATTTTGAAAAGGGTCTTGTGTTCTGTGTTCATGTGGTTAGTTTTACTCTGTCCTGTGTCATTATGTTTCATTCGAGTCAGCCGTGTCCTCATGTGTCTCCACTTCCCCGATCACCTCATGTGACACAAACTAGCATTTGAAATCTAAGATATTATTTCCTGGTGATGTATAATATGTATTTAAACATACACATTTCATAGCTCAGAATCCAAATAGACATGCACATATTTAAAATTTTGATAAAATAAATCAAAAAATGTCTGTCCTTTTCTGGGTGTTAATTCTGTTGTGTAATCTGTAATGATTTCCAAAGAGGTTGACAGATAACCTACAAATGTAACTTGTTGGGTAATGACAAGATAGTTACCTTCAGCTGTTCCCTTATTCACAATGGCTGGATTTGCTTATTTGTTTTGGCATATTTTGTTACTGGATGCCCTTCATGGTGCAGCCCTCCCAGGAATTTGTACCTCTTCTTCCTTCACCTTCATCTCCTTGAACTGGGGGATTTACACTATAATATAATATAATTTATTCTGATTTATTATCTGTATAATCTAAAGCGTTGAGCACATAGACACAAAAATGCAAAGTTTCTTTGCAGGCATGCATAGACCAGGAGTTTAGAATCATTGAACAATTCCAATAAAGCAGAAATACTGAATTTATAATTATTTAGAGTTTAACTGGAGCAGTTGTTTTACATTTTAGTAATGTTCTATAACTGACCACAAAAACTTAACCATTGTCCATGACTAGAACTCATTTATCATATTAAATTATGCAGGAAAAACATTTTTCAATCTTATGGATCTGTTACTAAAACAGAAAATCTGGGGTTTAAATTATTGTTTTGAGCAATAAAATGTTGGCATAATTATTTTATATTTGGTATCTTTTGCCTTAATTTACATCATCTGAGTGAAATTAAGTAATTAAATTGTTAAACTGTTTGCTTTGCAGATAAAGATTAATCTATTTGGTGCAGGTCAGCAATGGGGACACTGCATAGGGATTCTTAATAAACCACATAAATATTAAAAATAGTAAAACTTTACCACAAAACACCATGCGTGCAGGAAGACATGTTTGTGGTGGATTGGGCTGTTGGAGTAAGCAGAAATTGTCATCATAATTGTGGTAAACACCAGGTGATAATATCTATGATGTGCACTTAAATGAATGTGATTGGGGGATTACCAGCTACTCTGCTGTGGAGGATGCTATCATTGTGAAGCCTATTGCAGTCATCTGCATTTATGACTCCATTTCTCCAAATGGCATTGCATCCACTCTCTTGGCGATAAAATCTAAAAGACAGGAAACACAGTCAGCATTATAGGGAGATATTTAAATTGCTTTATTTGAGTATTTAAGATTGAAATTAGAGTAAAGAAAGTGGGGGCGCTGCCGAATTACATTACTGCAAAGTAAAACTGCATTAAATAAGTATAGGAAGTCATACCAAGATAATTGGCTACAGTAGGTAATTTAAAGTGTTGATTTTTCTCCTTGAAGAAAGCATAAGATTGGTTTTTAGATGGTGTTTTATCCATTTGACTTCTTTTTCAGTCATGCTTTCAGGTTTTAATTTATGCACGCATGGTGTTTATGATGTTTAAATATGTGTTTATGACTCAACTTGAGACAAGAACAGTAACTAGCGAGAGGCATAATGGATATGAAATTGAACAAAACTAAACCGTTTGGAGGTTTTCTGTTTGAATGCAACTCGTATCTCGGCCCAGTTAGGAGGAATGCAGATAGTAGTTTTGTGTTAAAACCATGAAAATGATCAAGGATACAGAGAAAGATAGCAAAGGTGAAAGTGAGATTAGGATTTTTGAGGTAACCTAATCTGTAACTTGATTATCTCACTAAACACATCTGTGGACATTGAGCTCCTGCTGTGGACTGTGCACCACAGACGAGCCCACATTTAATGGCGATGCAAAGTTTGGTCAGAGGCGGTAGTGGTTTAGACGAAATGGCCTATGGTTGCACGTCCTCACTGACTCCTTTTGTGACTCAGTCCCCCTGCTGGATGACAATGCGAGTAGGCACATCATTAGCTTGAAGCGGAGATGGTAACACACCAGTGAATAGGACGAGAATATGTCAAGGCAATGATGGACCACACATGTTGCTCCTGACCCGAGTGCACTGCATGTAGAGAAGCAACAACACTTTTGTCTGAACATTTTTACTTCCTTACGCAGCTCCAAACGCCCGTCCCCAATGCCCTTTGCAACAGACAAAAACAAATGGGATTCAGAGGACAACTGCAGCAGCGGTGATAGACAGAGATTTATACAGAGGGATGAGTGGAGAGAGTGATGGAGTTGTCTACTGCAGATCCAGTCCCCACATCTGTCCGGTTCTACTTGGCAGCACTTCTGAGCAATTCAGTTGGGAGAGAGATATGCAGGTGCTTTCTTTTTTTTTTTTCCCCTCCACAAACAGATGCATCAAGCTAAGCTGAGCCAAGCAGCAGACGGACGGCAGTGTGTCAGATGCATGAAAAGAAAAATGTTTTGTTCAGGCCTATGTGCACTCGGGAGAGACGCGCTTTCAGCAAAGTATTTAAATAAAGTGACTGTTTTTTTGCATTCTTTTTTGGAAAAAACAGCCTATCCTCTTTGTTTTCCAATCCGTGGTGAAGTTAAGTCAGTCGAACCTCCCAGGGATGAAGAAAAACATTTTTTACACTTTGGATAACTAAAACTGTTATTTTTATTTAATCAATTCTGTAAGCAAAATGAACAGCTATATTATATTATTAATATATCATGACATAATGCGTTATATTATATTACTACTATATCAATAATACATCAGGTGTTTCTGTGATTTGTATACAAACATCCCCTTTTGCCCTCTGAATGTGTCTTCAAAGAAAAAAGCTCTCTATATCACATGAATGTAGAAACTGATGTTTGTGGACTTTTGTTGTTTTTGAAGTGCTAAGTGTGGCATTTCGTGCATAAGCTTGCCATAGTGAGTAATCAATCACAGCGTGGCTACACCTTAAAACATAAACTGGTTGTTGTATATTTCTCTCTGAATGGCAGCATCATTCACAAAATAACCAGCATGCTGTTTTACAGACTTGTAATTAGCCACGGAGACCTATAAAACCAGGGGTCATGGATCAAGAGTGAATTCGTTATTTTCCTATTGACTTCTACAGTCTGTCTTTTTCATGCAACTGGAGGAGTCTCCCCCTGGTGGTCATTAAAATGCCCTTCTGCATTGGCTCCATCAGTTATAAATAATTAGGTCATTCTTCAAGCTGAACAAGAGGCATTTTGAGTCCTTTTATATTGGAATTGCAAACAGTGTTTTGCCTCAACAGGATCTCCACTTCTGACTGTTATAGCTGGTCAAATTCTCGATTTCATTTCTTCCACGGGTTTTTGTAGGTCACGGTACATTTGCCATCTCTGCAGCATAGCTACGTGTAACGAAGTTGTTGCAATCTGCTGTGACTCCTTGCTCTCCTTGATTTTCAGCGCACTGTGTTCATTCTGAAGCAAGCCACATAACATGATGCCGAGAGAGGCTTCTTATTTGTTTGTATGTGTTTGCAGTATTTGCAAATGTCAGGGGAGGAAAAAGCAAACAAACAAAAAAGGCCTTCTAATGTATGAAACAGTTCATGAAGAACCCGTTCCCGGTCCATTTATTCTTTCTATTTTCCACCACAGTGTCTTCTTTCTTTTGTGCATGTATGCATGCTGTCACATCCTTGCCTCATTTTGCAACTCGGAGAACTTCACATCCGCTTGAGTCTTTCCTTTGACTTTATCTTAGAAATTCACTTTGAGTTATGACTGAGCACCGCAGCCATTATACGCTTGTCAAGAGCATGTGAAGATTACAAGCTTTCAATTTCATGTCAGCAGTCAGTGGAGGGGTAAATGTCTTTTTATTTCTTTATATCTCACATTTTAATTGTAAAACTCTCACATGTGCAAAAATTAAAACAGATCTGAGGAAATAAAAGAGCACTTCCCACCCTTGCGTAGCTTTGTTCTTTAACAATGCTTCCTGCCCACTAAATCAACCCCGCAAGATGCCAACCTCTGTTCTCTGCTCTCCAGCTGGGTTACAGTAGGAAGTCCTGTAACCACCTCGTTTGCGTACCTGGCCGTGCTGCGAGAGAGGAAGCAGGAAATGCTCACCATAGCTGCTTTGTACAGTACGAGATGATGAGGATAATGAGCACCGTGCGGTGAGGCAGGGATTCTCCAGAGGGCGAGTTCCACACCAGCACATCCACATCGTCTGGACAGGAAGCAGCCTTTCCTATCATCCGTCTCATCACTTTCTGCCCCTGGCCTTATAATGCTAGAAACACAGTCTCCAGACTCTGCATTTCTGTGTTAATTTCAAAACAAATAGATATACTTCCCAACTTTGTTGCGAGAGAAGCGAGCGTGTGATGTGAAAAAGAATCAAATAATGTCATGCTAATGGACGGGAGGCGAACAGGAGCGTAATAAACCAATATAAGAGGTCACGGTTTGATCGTGTCCTGCCCCCGTCGCACACAAACACACAGATGTGTAATGAATCACAAATTCACTTTGTATTTCACAGGTTGCACCCTGACCTGATCCCCATTCTTGCAGAGAGAAACTCAACAGACTTGGTGCTGTCAGACGAGTGCAATCTGCACACTGATCTCATCAGCGTTACACCTACAACAAACAAATCCAATGAAGAAAACAGCTGCATCCCAGACAGCCTGTGCGTGTTGTGTTTTCAGCAAACTGATCTTCCTTTAGGGAGAAATTGCATTTTGTCAAAACTCCCATTAGTGCAGAATGTAAACAAACACAGGTCGTATCATTTTAAATTTTCATCAGAGCACAAGATCTGGATGACTTGAAATACATAATAATAGCTGTCTGACTGTCTGGTCTCGGCAGAGCATGTTTGTCAGACCAGTGATTATCTCTCAAAATCTTTACTGGGTAATTTTTTTTTTGTCACTGCGGGTAATTTGATTTTTAAATTGCTGACAGTTTAATTCTGGAATGGCTTAATAAATCTAATGTCAGCCATATGCAGGTCTTGTCTAAACAAGGCTGTTGGGTAATTGCTCATTTAATGCTTCTTTACAGCTCCGTGTTTTTCATGACCTAGAAGTTGGAGATGGAACAGATTAATAGCACATCCTTTTATCTCACACAGCAGTAAAGATTCAGCCTGGAGGCTTTTAACTACATGGCCACAACAGCTTTTAAATCAATGATGTCGTGAAAACGATTCTTTCACATAAACATCCTCTCTGTGTGTCTCCTCTGTCTGAGTCAGTGAGTGCATTTTCAGATTATCAAGTGAAGGTTTTTTTTTTAGAAGTTTTCTTTTTTTTTCTCCCTGCAATCATTTTTTTTTTTTTCCACGTCAGAAGTAATGGAGCTAATTCCTCAAACCCCGAATACTCAAATATACTGCAATGGGGAAGGAACTGGAAACAAAACTCTGCACAATAGCTGCTGATTTCATCCCAAATTGACTCAGATTGTAATCACAGGTCATAAAAAGAGAATGGTCAAAGCCACCTTGACGTCACCTATTGGTTTGTGAACCATCTTGAATTCTTGAAATTCTTGAAACCAGACTTTAAAGGATGTGGATGTTATGGAGAAATGCTGCGTGCTGATAGGATATCTCTAAACCATACCCTGCTTTATGGTCTATTAAACTATAAATGTGATCCTAATTAACAAAATGAACAACAAGCTGCATAAAATAAGGCTTGAATTTAGCAATTAAGACCATACACTCATTAGGAAAATGCTTATTGGAGTCATAAATCATGTGTGAATGCAGGTCATTTCTCATAGCCATTTATATGATCTAGACTTCTTTTTTTTCACCTTGAGAAGTCGCCTCCTTCTGGTCACTGATTTTAAGTCCAGCTGTGTCATTGTTGCCATTTCTAAATAGATTCATAAATAATATGTTTTTGCAATAGCGTGCTAATAAGCTGTCTGGTATGTGTAGACAAAGCAGTGGCTCACCCCATGACTTTGATGTCGTTTTACGTTTAAATGATTCATAGCTCGGTGTTAAGTGGCTTGACAAGAAAAGAAACACCAACAAAAAAAAAACCTCTATCTGAAAATTGTCAGAATCAATGACTGCACTGAAAATACTTAAATACAGAAAAACCTAATGACTGATTTGCATTTAATGAATTCTCATTGGCCATCAAAGGTATTGGTACATTATCTCCAGGTGACCTAACCCTGCAAATAAAGACTTTTTTTGTATCATTAAAATAACTCCTCCCAACTTCATTACTCCATTACAAGCTGGGAATATAAACTTCCTGTGTGTAATATATATATTTTTTAATTCAATGTTTAACAGATGCTGTTAGGACAAGTGATCGAGTCCCTTGACGGCTCTAATTACTTATTTTAAAGTAGACATTCTGAATAAATAGCTTAATTATTAAAACTTGTGACATCACTCAAGACTCTATCTTTGGCACCTTATTTGTGCATTCACAAGAAAACAAAACAAAACCCCATCTCCATGCACCAGATATCACGTCTTGCTAAAAGAAAAAAGAAAAAGCCATTGACAGCTTTTTGTTGACTAATGGAGAAAACACAGTCCCCATACAAGAAGACAACGAGAGTAGAGATTCTGGTTTATAGAGGGGAAAAAGAGGAGGATGAAAAGACTTCTTTTTAATTAGCACCCCAGAGTCTCTGAGCTGTGATAAAACTCTCAGGATGGTGGAAAATGATATTCTGTCATTTACAGAGATAAGTACTTTTCCAGTCTGTGGCTGACACAAGAAGAGGTTGTGTGTTAGAGCTCCAGTTAATGTTTACCTGGCCCACCGCCACTGCTTTACTATCCTGTGTTGTCTAGACGTAGACATTTCATCACATGTGTTTACAGTCTTTGACCTCTGCCTGCTTTTTCTTGGGGTTAACTCGTGGAGTATAATGAATAACTCTGTTTTAAGGTTTTAGAGGCCGATTTTTGTTCAGACCCCTTGTTAAGCCAAATCTTTGTTGACATCATGGAGCATTTAAGAGGGCAGCGTCAGTGCACCTTGATGCCAACGCCGATATCCTCAAAGTGTGAGGTGGATGTGTTGAAAGTGCTTCACCACGCCACCGAGGGACGTCCACAGTGATGTATTGCCCAAGCGTCGCATTGAAATTCTTCTGCCAGCATTCTGCTGCCACGGTCTGAGGAGGAACGTGATGAATGCCCCTTCATGTCACAGACATAAGTGCTCCCATAGATTACTGCAACATATCGTACACGGCCTGACACAAATGTGTTTCGATGACGGCTCATCTTTCTTCTAAGTCATCTTTCTCTTTTTTTCTTTCCTCAATATGCCAAGGACCTTTGGACAAACAGGTTAAAAATATCATCCAATCACAGTCTTGTTAGGAGGGAGACAAGATTGAGAAGGTGAAGCGGGAGTGAATGCTTCATCTGTAGCACTTAAGGACAGCCAAAATTGTGAAGATCTTGCAGTATAACATAAAAAACACCTATTTTGTATTAACAAAGATGTTCCTTTGGGAATACCTAGCCCACGCTACACCCAGTGGCATCAAAAGCACCGCTCCGATCTCCGCGAAAGCTGACTCAGCAGGATTAGCCAATCACAGGTCTTCTTTACCACATCAAAACAGAAAGTGCATGCAGAGAACGTGTGATGCATGCCATCTATGCCTTGACCTGTCAGCACAGAATCATTAAGGAACATTTGTTCGGTTGAAAATAAATGGGCACACCCTTTCAGATCATTTGGAAGGGATTTGCGAGACCGGTAATTTTAAGTCTGATAAGCATCTTGTGCATGTCTTGGCTACCGAGACATGTCACAACTCTTCTTAGCTCCTACCACAAATCCCCGATGCTTTGTCTTATATATCCTGGGGCAGCATCTAAGTCTGTACAGATGGAAGCTATTTAACTGCCATCAGACCTGTGATGGACTAATGAGGATACCGCAGGATCGTGACATCAGCTGACCCCATCTCCCTGTGACCCCCCAAGACCTGACCATAACCTTTAAACAATGAGTAACTCAGACAGAGGGAGCAGACACTTTCAATCAATGTCAGTGTCAAACATCTGTAAAGTCACTTCACTATCAGTTAGTAAAGCCCAGAATGGCAGTCTAAATATTTCTTATATATACCAATTTATTGTTTTTTAATAATAATGTATACTTTATTGATCCCTGTGGGGAAATTACTTTTGTTTTCTCTGCATTTGACCCATTCACTCAGTGAAGCAGTGGGCAGCCCAGCCACTAAGCAGGCGCACCGGTGTAAGACATGCTTTTCATTTTTATTTAAATGTAAAATCTTTTCAAATAATTTACTAGTAATTTTAGTAAGTTATTGTAAAATGTAATGTGACAGTGGCGAAGTTATAAATTCTTCCTTGACAAGAAAAAAGGCCTGGCTAAGTCAACGAGGTGTTGATTTAAGGACATGCTAATTAATGAGGCTGCAGTTTGCACGGGTGTTGAACTTCAGCGCGTCATAAAATGTTCCTAAAATTTTGCCTACCACATTCGAAAGCATGACAGAGCATACTAAAACCACTTGAGTTAAAATACCACAACTAACTGAAAGTTCAGCTGAATCTGTGACTGTTATAAACCGAATGTCATTTTTTTTTTAAATTTCACAAGGGAATAATAACTGATGAGTGATATTTTAATACTGCAGCAGCATGAAATGTGGCCCACCCAGTATCAGCCCAGGTCCAGAAACATATCAGCATGACAAAGCAGGAGGCGGAACTGCAGCATACTTCCTATTGCTGTTAATTACAGTGGGAGGAGGAGGAGGTCTGTTCTAATTACAAAGAAGGGCTGACAAAGCCAACGCTGCCCAGAGAGAGAACAAGGCTTCCTCCTCCTCCTCTTCATGCTGTGGTTTGGTTTTAATGAAGACCCACTGACTTCTCCCCAACCTGCCAGAGTATGCGGTGACTGTTGGTGGTACAATTTTCCAGTAAGACAGGAACACAACTGTCCAATTTAAATTCCCATGATAACCCAGCTTTAGCACATGCCAGTTGCTTTTCTAGCCTGTGGTCTACACTGTTGTGTGGCATGCTTCCAGATCACTGTGGACAATGAGATCTGAGTCATGTGCAACATTTTCATTATTTCGTGAAAGAAAACTGGACAATCTGAATGTAATCCAGTTTGTGAAATTTAGCAATTTATCAGATTTTTATTATGATAGTATTTGATTTAATTCTTGCTCAGACTTAGTTTACATTTATAGTTATGAGCTGCGGTGTGACGCTAATTTAATGAAGTAATTAAATAACTGATCTCAGCTGTTGAGATACTAGTGCTTACTGTATGAGCCACTATATTCTATGTAGGCTTGGTCAGTGCTTGCATATTTCTTCCTAAAGTGATGTCAGTGTAGTTTGTGGTACTACAGACAGTATCAAGAAAAAGAAAGGAGTGGCACACTTTTTAAGGTACGTATTGAGCTGCTCGTTAATGTGAATATCTAATAAACTGGTCACACGGTATACTAAGTGAACATCCTTTAAATGCTGCTGCCTTCCTGAGCATTCTTGCTGACTGTGTCCATCCCTTTATGGCCGCAGTAAATCCATCTTCCAGCAGGACAGCTCATCATGTTACAAAGCTCAAATCCCGTCGAGCAGGTTTCTTGAGCATGACAATGAACTCGCTGTACTCCAATGTCCTCCACAGTTAAAAGATCTCAATCCAACGAAGCACATTTGGGATGAGGAGGATGGGAGCTTTGCTTTGCAGATGTGAAGCTGTCAAACCAGTCACAACTGTGTGAGGGTCGCATGTCAATAGGCAGCAAAAATCTCCGAGGAATGTTTCCAGCACCTTTCTGAATATTTGCCATGAAGAAATAAATTAGTTTTGAAGGTAAAAACCTTTTGAGTGTATTAATACATTTGATAAAGCAGAGGCACTCACTGTTGCTGCAGCAAACTGTGGGTTACATCAGCTGATTTATTTATTTGAGTGTGGAGGCTCATTCTTGACCTCAGGGAAGAGTGTAATTAACAAGATAATCCAAACTCTGATATTATCTTTCTGTCATCAGGATCTCAGTCTTCTCATTCTGCTGTAAGACACCAGAGAATAAAAACACTAAAAAATGTGACCAAGGACAAGCGGAGCAGGAGAGCTTGGTTTTGTTTTTAGTCATGGTGGCAGTTTAATTCTTTACCCTCGTCTTTCCACTTATCACTTTTCCCCACATACATCCTCTGCTTCTCCTCTTCCCTCACAGCACCTCTTTCACCGCATCTCCCATCACTTACTTTTCTCCGTCTTTCTGTCTATCAGTGGGGCATCAGTGTATTCCATCTTCCGAGTGGGAGTCATGTGATAGGGGTTAATGCATTGGGCAGGATGAAGCATTGTGTCCTGCTGTCAGAGATTGCCATTTGTTTTGTGTGGGATCAATGAGGAGATCCAGAGTTGGTGCCTACTGAAGATGATGGACTAATGCGTAACCACAAAACCACAAGAAACTGTCAGTGGGAAAACACATCACAACACAGCATCGACTCTGCCTTAATTTTACATTTTCCTGGGCAAAAAAAATTACATCTTTTAGGTTTAAAGCGGACCCTTCAGGATTTTACGACATTTTTATGTCACAAACAAATTGAAGGGAAGAACAACAGATGTTAATTTGACTCTTAGTGGATTTGATGATGGAATGAGTGGGATGAAATTCATATTCCTTAATGGTGTTTGCACCCCTGGGGACCTGGAGGAAGAACATTCCCCATTGCCTATAAGGCGGCAATATTCACTGATGTACTTGAAAGCTGATGCCATCGTGAATGCCTGGAGGTTAGACTGCTGTATTACATGAGTCATGCTAATTAATTGCTTTTATTCAAGTGTAATATGCAGTTGTTAATATTTCCTTTGAGGGTTTCCTTTATATTCCACCTAGCTTTGAAAAGCAATTCTTTTGTTTCCCAATCTGAAGCTGCTGTTCTTGTATTTTTGTGACCATTATCACTAATGGTTGTCATGATTACATTTTACTCATCACTTCTGTTTCAAAACCACAGGCAACTCAGACTTAAATTGGTAGCAGATGTCAAACAATTAGCCATTAGACACGATTAGAGTGGAACATTGAGAGTGAACCTTGTCTTTCTGTTTGTGCTATTTAAAAATATGCTGAAATTCTTAAAATTAGCTGATTTTGCTTCAGTTCAGAAGAAGCAACAACCTCAGAGCCTGAAAATTTTAGCCAGGAAAGAACAGCCAAACATGGCAAATGGTTGCTGGCTGATGCTAGGTGAAATTTAACTGGACCTCTTGACTCTTGACCTCAGCATATTCTGTCCGATTATTAAGGCTGTTGTGTTTTTAACATGTTTTAATCTTGTTCTATTTAATCTGCCTAAAAAGCCCCTAAAAAAAAATCAGCGGTCACTGTCAGCCTCTCTCAGTTTTTATTACCACTATTCATCAGCAGCAGTTTTATAGCTCATTTTTAAAACCTTACGGTGTAACTAAAGCCCAGCCCATGTAGCGGTATACAGTATTATAGATTGATTATCTCAGTTGTTTCCTGACTGAAGTTTGGTCAGTTTACAGCATTTGTCCCTAATCATCGGGAACCCTCGCGTTAACTTTAATCGAGTGGAAAAAAGTTAGCGTTCATCCTCCAGCTTCAGTCCTTTTATATTACGCTAACCATAGCTGTGTAGCTAGCCACCACCTAGCACATCATTAGATACCAGCTAGTCCAACTTTAGTAACCCTTTAGACCTGAAAGGGTCTAATGACGTCAGACTTAAAGATCGGATTAGGCTGTGTTTCAGTTTAGTTAAATTACATTCTAGTAATGTTTATTTATTTTTATGTTACCACTAATTACCAGGGTTACCCATGGTGGTGTGATGCATCCATACATCCACCTTGCTAACCAAGTTTTCTATGGTTAGCTTGTAATTTCTCCACCATTGCATCCAAATATTGGGTCGAAAACCCCTCCGCACAAAAACCCTTACTAAAATGAAGGAATTCATATGTTATAGTGGCGACATCATTCTTTTATATAAAGTCTGTGGCTCACAGCCATGATCACGAGTGTAAATCAAATGACTAGCTTCTCAGCTGGTGCTTTGACTTATCAAATTCATGAGAACGATTCCTTCCAAGGCTTCTAATGTGGAACCCCAAACAAAGACACAGTAGCTACTGGTACCAATCCTCTTCTCAGGACTTGACATCCTCCCATCTGTTGCCTTCTTGAGATGGCCTGAGCTTGGCCCAGCTGTCTGACAGACACTGCAAAGTTATATGGTCATGTGAGAACCGTGTCATACAAAACAAAAATCAAAGAAACTGGGGCCTGTGCTCATCACTCCTCTGGAGTTCTCCTTGTGGGATTTGACACTCATGGGACAGATGGATTTCCTAAAGCTGCCATGCAGAATCGTAGGCCACAGGGCTCCCTGCCCTTGTTTACTTTATTTTGTCTTGCATCATTATATTATGGATGGAAGATTCTTGAGTTAAATTTGACGTGGATGACGTGTTGTTACTCATTTTATGTTGCACGCAATCAGCTGTTCAGGTTGTCCAACACACAGGGTTGCTGCCAGAAATTTTGGGCCCTATGGAAACCAAAATTTCTGGGCCCTCTACATTTTTCACAGATAAAATTTAACCCAATAAACATACCCAGTATGATGCGACATGCCTGCATTTG